>JAOUQW010000002.1:9943768-9956891 GCA_028565825.1 Olivaichthys viedmensis | reverse complement strand
TCCCCATTCTGATGGTTGATGTGAACATTACCTGAAGCTGCTGGTCCGTATCTGCATGATTTTATGCATTGTGCTGCAAATTTAAATGCAATGAAATCAACAATTACCATTATTATTGGGGCTGGTCTTCCTCAAAGGCTCGTCAGGCACTAGTGTGGAAACATAATAAGACATGCAATTTGGCTATCAAACCATGTGGTGTTCAGTAATTGACAAATCAAAGGGAGGCTGAGTGATGGTTTTGAGAAGCGGGTAACTCTGTCTTTGAAAGGAAATGGCTTCCAAACCCATCAGCGCTCACTATGCCACTGTACAGGCAGACATCCACCTAATTTGACTTGGAACATCAAAGACTTGTGATACTGTGAATCTTTCAGTTCATTTGATAATTGAAATAATGGAGAGTAAATGTGGCTCATGTGCCACTATAAAGTTACTCCAAACCATATGATTGCTTAACTCACACCCTCAGCTGGAGTTCACATAAAAACTTGAGTGCAATGCTTTCCTGAAACTACTGCTCATCAAAAGATGGGGAAAATGTGAGGGCTCAAGCTAACCTTTTGTTTAATGGTACCTTAACGCTACAGGCTGTTTTGTACACATGAAAAGAGTAACAGTCTCTCTGAATACCTTGCTGATTCAAAAGTTATTGAAATAACACAATTTATATTCCCAGACCCAACCCTAAGAAAACAAAGTGAATTGTCAGCTGTGGAATGAAGTGGCGTAAAGTGCCAGGGTGGCAGTCTGGGGACAGACCTGCCCGGTAGTGCTCTTGCTGGGTGTGGTATGCCATTTCAGCTCTCCTACTGGGCATGGACCATACACCTGAGGACCCCAATGCCAATCCAGAAGGGCATCCCAGACTGTGCCGGAAGCTCTAAAGCCCCAAAATGTCTCCCCCTCTCAGCCCTGGCATCTCACGCCTGCCAGCTACAGCTCTCAGCCCAGCAGACGAGCACAAGCGACAAAACCACAGCCTCAGCCCAGAGAGATAACTACCAAAACCTTTTACAATTATACTTTTGATACTTTTGCAACCCTAGGAGTTCCATAACATCTATTTTTTTAAATATATATATTCTTATTTTCTTTTTCTTACCCTGCCCTTTTACCATTAGCTATGCCTTATTAGGGTGTGGCCAGGAGAGAGGAGCCAGAAGGAGGAAGGAGACACCTAGAAAGCCGACACTTACTATGCGTGGTGTCAAGCGTTGTGTAAAGACCTCAGACAACCCACACCGGCTGCGTCTTAGGCCGGGGTTATACTTGCTGTTAACTACGCATACGTATACGCAAGATGACCGCCATGCATATGCTGCATTCATTCAGTACGTCGATTGTGCATGTCCCAAAAAATGTATGCAACAAATGCGTGTGGTGCAATACCTGCGTAAACAGCAGAGGCAGTATTAGTAAAGCAACGCGCTGATCGGTAGAAAAACAGAAATATACTCTCCATTTTTGTGATTTAATGGTCTGATTCACTATCTACGTTGGCGCCGCTGTTTCTGGCGTTTTCTCAAGATACACTTTATCATAGCCTCCTTAACTCCCGCCATCTTCACGGTTTACCTCATTGTGTAAAATCAGGAAGTGGTCGAAGAAGATATTCCGGTACTGGCGATGTTTCGGTTCTGACCTGCACTCTAGTGGACAGAGTTTCTAATCCTCCAGATGTACGGAAAATACCGAAGCGAGTATGTGATCAATGACGCTTGCGTAACTGCGCGTCCGTACGCGTACACGTAGTCACACAACAAGTATAACCCCGGCCTTAGCTGCGTTTCCATACGTGCTACAAGCAGGAGAAAGAGCAACAGAGCACTTCGATTTTTAATCTGTTTTGGCAATTCCAGCATTCGATTATCACTTATGAGTATGTGAATTTACATTTATTTTGTGATTTCTATGGAGTTTATGCTTCACTTACTTTGTTCTCTTACACTAAATTCATAAACTGTCTTTGGCTGTTGAATATTTTCTTTAAATCAGCATTAAAAAAATCTATCAAACAATATTAAAAATTTATAAATAGTGTGGTCAACAATCCCACCCCCCATCCTTAATTTCCAACTACTTTAGCATAGTATGTCAGCAGGGGCATGGTCGAGTGCCGGCTGTAGACGGAGGGTGGCCCCGGGGCGAACCAGCAGGTAACGAGTGAATATCTACACCTGTGTGCAATTAACCAAAATCCTTTTTATGTGTGCTCTACCTTGCAGTAGATGAGCGAGCCTGAGACCAAACTTTGGCTTGAATGTATGTTTGTGATTTTGTGAAGTTTAGCTGGCGGCTGAAAGGAAGAATAAAGAAAGAGTCATTGGCTCACTTATCTCGTCGTGCCCTTGCCGCTGGCGTCCTCATTTCTTCCCTCCCACCCACCCGGGGTTTCACACATAGCGAAAAGGAATCATATAGAATTGGTGCCCAAACAGGGACCGTTACCATAGTTTATTTCTGATTTCTGAAATATTTGTTGGACTCACTATCTATGGCTGATAAACAAATTCCTCAGAGTGAATCAGTGGATGATTCCGATTTGCCCCTAGATTTCATAGCAGGCCCATTTTTGTTACCGAAAGGTAAGTGAGGGAGGTGATTGAAAGCTATAGCTCACTGTACGTGGAAGATGCACCTTGTAAAGAAACCCATAACTCTAGCATTTGAGGATAAGGATGAAGGTGAAAAATTTGAAGGCAATACTAAGGCTGAAGAGGAGCAAACTCCCTCTTCCTGTGTTGAAGTACCTGAACAATTAGTAGCAGCACTGTATGATCGCTATAAACAGTTACACTCTAGAGTGAAGAAGCTGGAAAGTAGTACCAAACAAAGTAGCTGCATTAGAGCAATATGTCAAAACCTCATTATCAGACCTCATTCCATGTCATACATAGATAAATGTGAAAAAAAATCTAATGGTGCATGCCTTGAGTGAGCATGAAATTCTATCAGCTCTTAATTCATTGTTGAAAGGTACAGCTAAAGATTGGTGGAAAGCAGACAGGAGCCAAATAGGTAGTTGGGATCTATTAAAAACTGTGTACCTGAAATCATTCCTGTCCGAGGATTATAAGACAGAGTCAATATCTCGATAACTCAGATCTTTTTGTTAAGGCGTCATTCTGACATTCAAGAAAAATTATATACATCATCACATATTGAGGAACTGCGACCCAAGATTAGCAAACTTGCTGAGAGGATCTGTTCAAATTGTAGATCAGATGGTTAGAATTGGGACGCTTGTAGAAAAAGACCTGCAGGCCTCTAAAACCTACTGGTCACATGTCAGCAGAGCTGAACAGCAAAAGAAGGCCTCTCTCTCTTCCTCTATTGGTGGGTAAAAAACAGCAAGGAAACCATGAGCATCCTACAAAATATTGGTGATGATGCAGGTTTATCTAAACCAATCATGCTCGCAGTAGTCTTAAGGTCAGTTCATCAACTGTTGCCTTCTTTAACACTGGATGCAAAAGTGTAAAAAAATCCTTATGAGAAGTTGCAACCATGCCACAACTGTTCATTTATATTGGCAAATGGACAAGCCAACCCTGCCATGGGGCATGTCAAATTGGAATGAACTCTTTATGGAGGGTAGTTCATGTTAGATCATTAAACACCAACATTTAGCCTTCCCTGTCATTATTGTGATGAATTTCAAGAAGCAGATACATGTAAGGAAGAAGGCATATGGTGTCTCTTTACAGAAACAGGGCATCATGAGTGCTGAGATCAAAGACAGACATCGCCATGGGCCGCCCTCGTTGTACTAGTAGCAAAGAAGGATGGAGGTACGAGATTTTGTGTGGATTATAGAGGCCTTAATGCAAAAATCCCACTAGATGCTTATCCCATGCCTCAGGTCCATGAAATATTGGCGTCTTTGCATGAAGCAAACATATTTAGCACTATTGACCTCAAGATCAGGCATTAGTAAGTGGGCATGGACCCCAACAGTATCCACAAAACATCATTTGTTGCCCCCAGTTGATTTTTTAAAGATGTCTTTTGGGCTCAAGAACTTTGGCAACATTCCAGCACCTAATGGAAATAGTCCTGGAGGACATAAGAGGAAAGTGCGGTCTTTTCCAACACCCCAGTCATTGAAAGATGTGAGGTTTTTTGGAATGGCATGGTGGTATCACAGCATTGTCCCTGGATTTGCTAAACACTCTGCTCCACTGAATGGCTTTTAAAAAAGGAGCTCAATGGGCTCGGACTGCAGAATGCAAGAGAGCTTTTGAGGACATAAAGGAGGCACTCACAAAACACCTGTTCTTCTCAGTCCTGACTTTCACCGACCCTTCAAAGTTTAAACAGATGCCAGTAATATAAATTTGGAAGCAGTGCTCACACAGGAGATTGAGGGTCAAGAGACTGTTATTGCATTTGCCTCTAGGTTACTAAACAAAGCAAAGAAGAACTATTCTGTCTCTGAGCGTGAATGCTTGGCTGTTGGTTGGAAAGGTGGAGACCGTCCTTGAAGTGAAGCAGGTCAGTATGTGATTACAGATCATTCTGAACTTGTTTGGGTGTTTAACTGTCTAAAGCCCAATTAAAAACTGGTGAAATGGGCCATTAGGCTGCAGGAATTTGACTTTTGTGTGTCATATAGAAAGTGTCAATGCAATGTGGTCTCAGATGCCCTTTTTTGATATCCTGTAGGGAGTCCAGTTACCAACATGGTGTGCGTTATCCAGGCTACTAGCAAATACAAGTTCTTGCCACCAGTTGACTGGTCAGAGGAGTACAATGCCCAAAAGAGCAACGCAGAGGTGCAGACTATAGTGGAAAATATGCTAGCCGGACAGATGAAACAGGGTCCTGTAAATTACTCATTTGAAAATTGGGTACCTGTTCCAGGTTCTTCCAGTGGGGCAGCAAAGGCAGAAGTTCCCGTTGTACATTCCAAAGTGTATGAGGAAAAATTTCTTATGTACTTTTATCATAATCCACTAGGTGGCCATCTGGAAAGGCTAAAGACCATACAGAAGATACTAGAGGTGGCCTATTGACCTGATGTTAGGAAAGTAGTTGGAGAGTATATTAAGAAATGTGTCATCTGTCAGCAGTACAAGCCTCAACTCAACTAAAATTATCTAGGTATATCCAGTACAGGATCCTGGATATATGCTAGGTGTGGACATCATGGGGCCTTTCCCAAAGAGTAGGAAGCAGCATCAATAACCTTTAATTTTGGTTGATTACTGCAGCATGTGGGTCAAGTTATTTCCATTAGACAAGCAAAAGCCACCAAGATTCCCTCACTTCTTATGAACCCCAAAGTATCTTGTCTCAGAAAGGGGTGCTCAATTATGTCAACCATCCCCAAACAAACCTCACAGAACAGCTTAATTGCACACTTAAAACAATGGTTGCATTATCTGTAAGCATGACACTCAGGATAGGTGGCTTCCTGAGTACCAGTTCAAAATAAATTCTAAAATTGATTGTAGTTACTACAACCCAAAGCAACAAGAAATTTCTTTTGAAAGTAACAATCTGGTTTGTGATCATCCATTGTCTAAAGCAGGTACTAACTATATGGCAAAACTTGCTTCAAAATGGAATGGCGCTGGTAAAATACTCAAACAGTTAGGACCACTGAACAATGTGTGGCATTTCTCTCTGATCCTGATCATAGTGATGTATAGTATGTACAGAATGTGCCTTATTTCAGCCCAGATAGGAGGATGAGGAGGCATATATGACCCTTAGAATTTCATAACCGCTATTTTAATTTTTTATTTTTTATTACCCTGACCTTTTACCATTGGTTAAGCCATTATTAGGGTGTGGCCTGACTGACATGGTTTGGGGGCAAGGGCAAGGGCTAATGCGTAGAAGCTAGTTCCCGTTTATCGATACACAAGTAGCCTAAACCTAAAAGACTTTGAATTGAATTGCATAGGCAATAAAACTGTGGATCATTGGACGCTCTACGTCTACGATCTACTGGGACCATTTCCTGTAACAAGACTTTTGCACTCATTGTGGTGATCCTCTGATGACAAGGACCTGCGAGATCACTCCTTTTTATTTTTGCTTTTCATATTTTTCGGCTTGGTCGAGGACAAGGTCTTTGTAAGAAAACTGAACTATCTTTTTGGAGACCATTTAGAGGTTGTAGTAAGCGTGGTTAGTCAATCCCTCCTCCTTAATTTCTATGAACTACTTTAGCATAACTAAAAGGAACGTTATAATTTCAATTGAAAACAGATTATATACTGACACCTAAGCGCTAAGAGGGCTTTTGCATTGGAGTTTGTGGCACAAGTGTGTGTAAGTGTGTAGCCCCCATCAGATGGGGGGGATAGAGGGAGGTGAAAGCCCAGGCTATGGGTAATGACTTTTTAGTCTCTTAATCCAAAATTGGATCTAAATCCTTTCTGGATTAAGAGCAGGGGTTGCATTTTACATGTAGCCACAGGGCAAATCTTTGGTCAGCTTCCTCTGATCTCAGGCAAGCCACACAATATTTTCGTCATTAAGGAAGTCCTCCACAGCAATGAACTTACTCAATATGTGTAGATATGTAAACATGTAACAGAGTTTGACAGGATGTCTCTAGTTTTTAATATTTAAAATAGAAATAAGTAGATTTTTGGCAATGACAACACTGTCACGCTGCAGTTCTTGTTTGGGTTTGTGTAGGGTCTATAGTTCATGTAGGCTCTCTACTTTGATGTTAGGCTATAAATACTATGCCGATGCACTCCTACTGACCCATCTTATGCCTTTTTTTGCATAAAGGCTTGATCAAACAGAGTGTGGACAAAAAGCTGCATTTTAGTAGCTTCAGCCACTTACAACCTTGATGCTCATCAGATAGGTGAGAGCTTCCTACCTGCAGACGGTGTAGCAGAGTGCCCCACTGGCCACAGCCCCGAGCAGAGCACACAGCACATTAACGGCGTGTGCAGGGGAAGTGGCGGGAAACAGACGGAGGGCCAGTGAGGCCAGCATGGTGAAGAGAGGATATCCAGGGGGATGGGCCACCTGAGAGAACACAGCATATAGAAAATAGACATAGTGCAACGAAGAAAACAGGGTAGGACAAAGGTTGAAAGTGACCCGATCTAGCCATCCCCCTTCCCATTCTCTTACCGTTCTCTACTCAAAGACAGACTCTGTTTTCCGCATCACTCACACACACATATATACACATGCACACAGACACATACACATCTCCTCCTTCCCTCCCGATAACCCTCCAAAACCCTGATCTCCCGTCTCCTTGCCTTCCCAGCAATTAGGCACTAAGTCCCCTCAGGAGCGATAAGGGCTGAGCTATTAAAGGCTGCCTCGCTCCTACTAGCCTGATAACACACACAGGCATGGCAGGCTGAGAAACGTGGCACACTCTACAGCAAGGGGATGTCTGAGAGCGGAGAGAAGGACAGGGTGAAAGAGAGAGAGAGAGAGCTGTTTGAAGATAGAAAACCCTCAAGAAAAGTGGGAGAGTATGGGCTAGTGCGGGTACAAGATGGCAGCTAGGGACAGGTACAGATGACCAAAATGTATACCTATTTATATATCTGTTTGAATAAATGCAGCATGATATAGACAAAAAAAATACTGTGATTATATCTCTTCACATTGTGATCGTGAAATGGCTTGTAACATTGAAACAAACTTGTGTACTCATGATGTGTCTCAGTTAAAAACTGGCCTGCATTCACTGAAAATGATTCTTTTTTTAATGTCATTATTAATCTACACACCCACAGAAAACACAGAAAACCTCCGAGATCAGGATGCTAATAGAGCACAACCAAGAATTGCAATATTGTAGGCTTCTAGGATACGAGTATTGCAAATACCAATCTTGCGATAACAATTAACAAATGATATATTGTGACAAGGGACAGGCAGAAAAGAGAAATAGTGTGGGATGAATAGAGGCAGAGAGAGAGCGTGAGGGAAACAGAGGGCACGGAGAGGACAGAAGAAGCAGAGACAGTATGGCAAACAGATGGTAGGGTCAGGAAGGGCACCCTGCAGTGCCAACAAGGTGAGCATGAGGTGGAAATGGAGGTGTGCGTGTGTGTGTGTGTGTGTCAAAGATGCACACCACTTATACAGTGTAGGTATATGACATCATGCAAGCATGTGTGTTATGAGAGTATATGGTGAGGAAGGAGGAAGAAGGAGAGGTGTAATTGTATATGGTGAGGAAGAAGGAGAGGTGTAATTGTATATGGTGAGAAAGGAGGAAGAAGGAGAGGTGTAATTGTGTCTGTGCGTGTGTGGTACACTACAGACGTGTAGAACACACAGGTCGAGAGAAGGAATGGAGCAAAGCGGCCCTGCCTCAGGGAGCTTAAAGCAGAGTAGATTCAGGGCTCAAAGGAGGGGGGGAGGGGGGACAGCGGCCTGCTGCCCAGAGAGACCACTCCAGCCCTGGGCCACACGGACAGAGGGAGTGAGGGATTACTGGCATACTGACACTGCCACAGCCTCCCTAAAAGGATCACGGCAGCGTAATAAACTTTATTAAATAATAAAACTTATTATAACTGTTAACCCGATTTAGTTCATTCTTTGCGGCTTACACACGCACACACATGCATGCACAAAAAGAAGAGGGGTTGAGTATAATGAGCCTTATACCATACGTAAGGCAAAGCCTACAAAAGCCATTGCCTTACCATTCAGTCTAATTGGATTTGAAGAACAGGGTTGCAAATTATAGCATTCTCTAGTCCTAACTTAGTAAAAGAAGTGCATAGAAAGGGGATGAAGAAAAAAACCTGTAGCCTGCAAAGTAAATTAAATCATTGTGGTTTTTTTTCCTCCCCACATACTTAATTAAACTTCCTTAATGCTTCTAAGAGTTAATGAGTGAATTGATTAAACAATAACGGCTAATGCTTACCCCCAGCTCACAAGCAGCGGTGATCAACTCTCCTGTGGTAGAAAAACAGAGAAGGAAATTAATGTAAACCCAATAATTATTATTAAGAGACAAGTCTGCTCCCAAAAGTTTTCCCAAATCAAATACTTGCACTGGGGTTTTGCATTAATTTGCCCGGATCAAAACCTGCAAATCTTCCCAGTGTGACATTTCATAAGAGACACGCTCATTCTCTTCCATCGTGTGACGCTCCCCTGATCCCCAGACAGGCGCTCGCTCACGCACGCACGTACGCGCGCACACACACACACACACAAACACACACAAACACATTCTTTCCGTAGTCCCCAGTCTGAGACAGAACGCAGTCACACACACACAAACACATACACACACACACACACACACACACACACACACACACACACACACACACACACATCACAATCTTGGCAGCCATGAAGAACTTACTTACGGCTGTATCCCTCTGACAGTGTGTTGGTACCCATTGAATCACAATTACCAACCAGTTCTGCAATCGCCGCCCTGCCCCAAATGCTAGAATTCATATAGTTCGCTTTCTTACTAAAATGGCATCCATTTTTAAAAATGGCCCAAATTCTACAACACATTGATTCAGTTCTAATAAGACTCCCTAAAAGTTACTTTGGAGTGTTCATATGGTGTCGTTCATTTGGTGGCCAAGCAGCCTTGTGTAATCTCATAATGTACTACAAGCATACATCATTCTAATGTTTTGTGTATAGAAATAACGTAGAAAGCAGTTAAACTCTTAAATAATTGAACAGTAAGTTAGGCATCTTTGCTGTTGACAGTCACATACTGACAAACTCCTATTGTTAAAATGTGTGTGCGAGACAGTTTCAAGGGATGTGATGCAGTGTAGGTGATGAGAGATTGTTAGGTACCTCTAACCATTTGTTACCAACCTTAGCTAGCTAGCTTGTTTAGGGAAAAGCATTCACAGCTGGCTGGCTAGTTCTGTCATGGAGTGCTAGTGAATAATTCTGGGTGGCAAGTTATATTTTATGAGTATATTTTATGAATGGTGCCTTGAAAATACAAATAGCGCTTTTGCCTTAGGCTTACAGAGGCCAGAAAGAGCACTCTGTTAGCCAGTATGGCTGGTACAGAGTCTGTTTTCATGGGTTGAAAATGAGAACAGGACACCATCTGTCCCTGCTAAAGAACTACTGAGTTTATTTTAAACTAGGGAGGAGAAGAGACAAATATTTATGTGGATGCCTTAAAAGAGGAGCTTTTGTTGAAGACAGAATGCTTGTGGAACGACAGGTGAGTTTCTGGGGTGAACATGGGACAAAAAAGCACTGCTTGATATGGAATAAGTTAGTCATACGTGTTACAAAATTAAGCATTTCTTAAGTATATCTTTATTTCACTCTTTCTGTCCCTAAATACAGAGCCTGAACTGAGAGTCAGGCCTTGTTCCGACCCTTTCTGAATATTTCATTCTCTGAATGACTCAGCAGATTTAAGAAGAAGAGCCTGTCTTCCAGTTCTGAGTCCTGGTCCTGGTCCTACATTTCCGAACCAATGACTCAGACCACAGACCAGAATACTAACTACAGGACAGTGCTGCAGTGTCTCCTTATCTCAGCTGAACCAAGCATACGCTTATTCAAATTTCACCATGAGTCTTCTGAAGTCATCGCTAAGTAAAAGCATACAAACTCAGTATTTGTTTTCTGCTTTCAGAAGGCAAATTAATTGGCAAAGGATACTATCTGCTTAGTGAATACTGGTTCTGTTACGATTTTAATTGCTTTTGTTAGGGTCACCCCATGACAGCAGGCAATACATCACTTTAATATGTTCCACTTTATAATATTACCCAGCCATTAACCAATTACACAAACACAACAGCAGTTTGTCACGTGTAGGTTTTCTATGCTGTATATTATAATGCCATTTCAGTGTTCGTCATTGTGTGGCAAACGGGCCGCTAGCGGCCCCCAGAGGGTAACAGTTAGCCCGTGACTGGAAAAAACACTAAACACACAGGTCTCTGAAATACAAAAAAAGTAGAGGGTCTACACTTGTGAAGCCACGTTTTCAACACTGAATACTGTGAAAGCAGAATACCACAAGCATGGCTTGACTGCCACCAGCACAGCTCAACTTGACCCGTAATTTCTCAAGACACAAAGACAAGCATCAAGACTCATCTCTGCACTGGCACCAAGGTGGTGGAATCATTGGCTGTCCTCAAATGAAGACTAAAGACCCACCTCTAAAGCTGCACTGAATAATGATAATAATAATAAAAAATTCAATAAAATAAAAAACTACTTGTACTAACCGCTCTCTAGCATGGTTGTAGCTTGATGGCAGGGCCGTATCTACCATTGAGGACACAGAGGTCATGACCTCTGTATTTTTAGTGAGTGAAAAAATTTATAATAATAATAATAATAATAATATTAAAACCAGGCGGTGGTTTGACTTTAAACAATAACGCTAGTGCATAGAGAAGGCTCTGCGTAGTCTTCAAAGCAAATTAAGTTGTCGCGATTGTTAAAGAGCCTATGTTCCTTGTGCCTTGGTCTGAGGGAAGCGCCTAGCTCACTCATCTAACGTTAGCTTGGACATCCACTCACGATGACAGGAGGCCGCAGGAGACTCAGTGCGAGAGAAACAGAAAGAATAAGTTATAACTTATCGCTCAACAGGCAGGTTCATTTTAATTTACATAACTTTCAACGTAATGTTAGTTAGCTAGAGATGTGCTTGTATACATTTAGTGAACTCTATTCTAGTCAGTGATCAGCGCTCGACATCAACTGCCGTTGTCAGGGGCAACCAGCGTTAAGGCTATGGCAACCGTTCCGTTTTGAGGGGTTTGACGATCTTAGCAACTACTTTTATATGTAAGAGAGATTAAACATTTTACCTCACGCGGGTCAGGTTAGCTACCTTTCAAGCAGTTCACTAGCCAGATAAGGTTAGCTAGTAACGTATCGTCCAGTGTTCTTTACATTTATTATTTGTATGCCTCAGGTGGCTCACGGCGTCTAAATGAATAGACTAGAGATTTAGTCATAGTTCTAATCATATTTAAAACTGGATTATGGCACACTGGAGCAATATTACAATATCCAAAATCTTCTTTAAAAAAAATGCTGTGCAGTTGATGCTAGAATGCACTGATTTGTATAAATATAGTTTAAAAAACAATCCGCGACCGCATGCCCCCGGACCCCCCTCGAAGGTCTCATGACCTTGGTATTTTCAAAAGTCTAGATACATCCCTAGTTATATGTGAGGTTAAATGCTAATGATTATTTGATGTTTTTTCACTATCATTCATTTTATTATTAACATTATCCACTTTTGTTTTGCATGCCACACATGTAATTCCTATGCTAAACCTGGATGTAGATGTCAAATGAACTTAGTGAAGGACAGGCTAACCTTATCTTCTTGCAGTTTCTCCGAGCAGTCATAGAGAACACCTCTTTTTCGCAGTGCTCCGATAAAATCATCCATATCTGCACAAGTAAAGTTTGGCAAATAATTAGGTAGTGTAACTTTGCTTTGTTTAATTGTGAGCTTAAATTCGCTAAAAACGTCAGAGCTTCCCAGATAGCTAACTACTACTGCCTGAGTCAGTTTTGGAGTTGCAGATCTCGGCTCAGAGTTGCTGTCACATAGCGGGGTTCGCACAGAGCTGGCAGGGAGTCATGTTTTGACACATTGAAACAGTGTCATTCTGAATCTGGAGATCAGCTTGCGAACGATTCTAGTCTGTGTTTCAGTGACGTAACGATACAATTTTCCTCCCTGCACTGAATGGAATCATCTAGCTGACACAGAACTGCGCTTTGCTCCTTTATAATATTATTTGAACGTATTATAAAGACCGTGGCAGACAAACAGCACCACAACGCATAGCAGGATTCAAACGTTTAATCACTGTCCAAAATCTTGCACCCGACAGCTTTATGATAACAATGTAAATGACCACCAAGGCAACACAGCACAATGTTTCTAATTTTGTTAATACCTTCAGTTCTAAAGTAACAACATTTTGCTCCGTTTAATGGGACTATAGTATAACCACAAAATAGGGATCATGACTTACACGGTATGCCTAAGCGAGTGGGTGAATTGTAACGCATGTGACCAGCAGACCAAAACCACCAATGTTTTTGTTACCTTCATAAACCGTAAACATCTTAGCATGTTTGGTGAAGGTCATAGCCTACATACAATAAGGACAGA
>JAOUQW010000002.1:9919551-9934023 GCA_028565825.1 Olivaichthys viedmensis | reverse complement strand
AGAGGAGTGTGTGTGTGTGTGAGGAGTGTGTGTGTGTGTGAGAGTGTGTGTGTGTGTGAGGAGTGTGTGTGTGTGTGTGAGGAGTGTGTGTGTGTGAGGAGTGTGTGTGTGTGTGTGTGAGGAGTGTGTGTGAGAGTGTGTGTGTGTGTGAGGAGTGTGTGTGTGTGAGGAGTGTGTGTGTGTGTGTGAGGAGTGTGTGTGTGTGAGGAGTGTGTGTGTGTGTGTGAGGAGTGTGTGTGTGTGTGTGAGAAGGCGGAGGGGACTTTTACTATCTCCCATTCCCAGGCGATCATGTGCGTTATCGTGTTTGCGTGCTCGCGCCGGGTGAAGGAGGTAAACAGCGCGAGCTCCAGTGCGGCCTGGCGGCTATTTGGCTCGCACTTTCCCGCCACCTGTAGCGACCGACTTCCGCCGGAGGACTCGCAGAGTCTGCGTCTCATACTACTGTACTAAACAGCGTGTCGTAACGATAGGCGTACTAGTTTTACAGAGGCCTGTACTATTTAGTATGGTAGTATGCGCCGGGGTACTCATTTTTACAAAGGCCTGTACTATTTAGTATGGTAGTATGCGCCGGGGTACTAGTTTTACAGAGGCCTATACTATTTAGTATGGTAGTATGCGCCGGGGTACTCATTTTTACAAAGGCCTATACTATTTAGTATGGTATCATGCACGGTCATACTATTTTGACATGTATTATTTAGTATGGTAGTATGCACAGACACGCTTTTGACTGATAGTATTTAATATACTAGTATGCTCCGACTATTTTTTGACGTGCAATATTTAGTATAGTAGTATGCGCCATCTTACTGGTTTGACATTCACTATTTAGTATGGGAGCAAACAGCATCTTACCCTTTTTTTATACTACATTCCTAAATGCTGCCTAGTTCCCTGCAAAGATGATACTGCTTACCAAGTCAACAGCTGCCCGAGAGATGATGGCTGCTTGGGGATCTTCTGTTTCACAGACTTATTAGGGTCACGCTGGATATTCGGTTGTGTGTTCAAAGAATTTTTATATCCATTTCATTTATATCTCATTCGTTATCAGTCCTCTCCAACCATTGAGTAAGTTACCATCTGATTGAGTAACTGCTATACACAGACCGGATTAAATCAGAACTGTAAATAATAAGACACTGTGCGACAGGCTTTATCGAGGCATATGCAAAGATGTGGGCTCAGACTACAAAATATGCTGCATTAGGATTTGACATCACAACTTGGCAACATCAGTATCTCAGGTTTGCTGATGCAAGCTTGCATATCTTCTCTTCTGCAATCTTTGATCCCTCAGCTGTACTCACTTCTTGAGCTGGCAGGCATCATGTGGAGACAGCCAGCAGGGATTGAATACAAGACATTGTCTTCACGTCTGTCTTTCTAGCTTTTTGTCTGCGGGTGTGAACACTCCCATGATGAGCGAGAAGCAGTCCGATTGCAGTTGGTATCTTTGGTTTGGAAACAAATATGTGAAAGGAATCCATTTCATCAGCTGCAAGTGACAGTATTGTCAATACATCAACACTCCAGCATTAAGTAGGAGGACAGTTTTCCAGATACAGTTAGTTTTGTCCTGGACGCAATCACAGTACAAATGAGGATTTGTAAAAAGGCCTTTTTGTCGACAAACGGAAAACTGCTGATGAACATTTGAGTTCATCTAGAAATAATTTACCCTTCTCATATTTTTTGGCATATTACGCATTACTTTGCATATTATGCATTTCTTATTAAGTCATATAACATTATCTTACAGTGTAGCACACGAGAAATTACACCGAATTCAGGTCGTTGCTACCTCAGAAAAGCAGAAATGATGTCATTTTAATAAAAGCCTCTTAGGTGAAAGCAAGCCAAGCCCAGATTTCCAGAAGGAGCATACCGTCACCTTTAGCGCATTCATCGTCATTCTTCAAAACAGCATCGAGTATGCCCTCATTGGTGGAGAAAGACGATACGAAAAGGGACAAAAATGCAATCTTTATATGGTGGATAATGTGGATGACACAAAGCTATTTCACATTGGGATTGTTTTGAGATTTGAAGATGCATAGAGCAAGTTTTACACATACTGCACACAATAATCTATAGATGGCCAACTGACAAGAGATATTTACAGATGTTGCCAGGTCTTCACTATAACGGTTTTGTGTGTGTTTAATGTTTAGACAAAGGATACCTTTAAGGCAGACGTTTCCTTTTGCTTTAAGACATACTCATAATGCCATTTCAAGCATGGGATAGTCAGAACATTGGAACACAATTCCAAAAAATGAGCCCAGCTTCACAATGCAGTAAAAAAATATGCACTGCATTATTCTTACATATAAATAGCAGAGGAAATGATTGACTTATCTATTGTTTATTCACGCACTGCCATTTGTTTAGTCTTTCTTTCACCTACTCATCTGACATTTCCCTCCAACAAGATTTTACATTTATGAAAGAATGAAATAGTTGGACTTGTATTTTAGGGCACGCCGAGTTCCAGATTAACCAATCACCATGGCAACAGCGCCCTACTGTGGCCTTAAATAGGAATATACAAGAAAAACCTGAGGAATACTTGAGACGGGATCCTAATCAGAGCCACCTGTAACAGAGAGGAAGTTTATAGCTCTATACGAGTCTGCTTTGCTCACTGCCTGGCAAAATGTTCAATTCAATTAAAACAACAATGTGTTATTGCCACTAAAACATGCTTTTGTGCTCACCGTGTCAATTCGACATTAGTCACAGCTTCCAGGTGACAGTATCATCTGGACATGATGCTGTATCAATTGGAATAAACAAGCGCTTTTGTAGTAAAATCCATCGGTTGTAGGAATAAAATACAAAAACAGGTCCGTTTCCAATTAAATCTTTTATAATCTTTTTAAAATGCAATAACCAAATTTCTGATTAAAATAACTCATTTAAACCGCAGTTAAAAAAAAATAATAATAATAATAAAATAAAAAAAATCCGCCCCCATTTGCTGGAACTAAAAATCCATCTCTGTACAAAGGTTAAGAAAATAGAAGAATAAAAGTTTTTTTTTAATTTTTAAACAAGCTTATAAAACATGTTCACATCCTATTAAGATTTGAATTTCCACTGGTGAAAAAAATTGGAATTAATAAGAAGTGGGAAACCGGCTCATTGGCCGGCAGCCTGCTGCATAAATACTCTGTGGGCTCGTTTCACAGTTCTCAAATCTCCAAAATCACCAAGTTAACAGGTTTTGGTTTAAAGCATGTTCTAGAATATTCAAAGTAAGGATGTGACTTAGAGATGTGGATGTTCCCCATCAACCCTGATTACATACTGTTCCAATAAAATTCAGCCTGGATTGGAAACACTACATTAGCAACTGTTAGAGGAAACCTTACAGGCCAGAGAGAGACATTAGTTGGTCAAAACAAAAATCTGCCCAGAAACTATAAGCCATCTAGATCCATTTTAATAAAGCATAATTAATGCATAATTGTGTTCATGATCAAGCACTGGCTGGGAGTGATCCAATTTTGTCCCTGATCTAGCAAGGACTGTTTTCAATAGTCCATCATTTCAGTTTTAGCAGCCATTTTATCTTTGGAAAACCAACTTTTGGCGTTTCAAGTCCAAAACAAATGTTGTGGTCAATCATTTAATTCCTTAAATTTTAATACTGTATTAGCCTATTTATTAGAGGAGAAAAAAAAAAAAGAAAAAAAAAAGAATCCCCCAAACAGCTGAAGTCTTAATTATATGATAACTAGGTGGCTACTAAAATCAGCCTGCAGCTTGTTCAATTACTTAGAAATCAGTGTAATCTAGGAAACACACAAGAAGGTCACCTGAAAGCGTTCTCACAGTGATGGCTGGATACAATATCTGTGGACCAACTCTTCCAACAGTTTGCGGTAAATAAGACTGCTTCATTGTCAGAATTTCACGGCCAACAGTCCTGCTGATCTCCAAGGCAACGTCTGATATAACAGTGACAGATGGAGAATTTCCACTGAAAGAAGTATTTCAGCATATGAGGATAGCTTTACGGCTTGTGGTGTGCATAAAATCCTTTGCTATGTTTCATGTTCTCTTTTCCCTCTACGGTTCTTGCCCACGTTCCATCTGAATCTAGCCGATCCTCACACATCTACCCCACTCCGTCCTGTGCGCTCAGTCTACAGGGCCCTGGAAGATGAGCTTAGCACATCCCTGTGTGACACTGAGCTGGGTGGCACAGAACGGGCACGCAGCATGGAAAGCGTGGGTACCGTGCGGTAAGGGAATCTCAGACCAGTAGCGGGCCGACTTCTCAGAGCAGACGTGACCGCAGGGTATGAAGGCATGCGTAGGTGCTTCTGAGTCCACGTAGAAGGCCGGCTCGCAGCCTAGCCACAGCGGCACGTAGGGCCCCACAGCCCTGCACATGGGGCACTCGCGCTTGCCATTAAGCTCACGCTCAGAGTCGTGGCCCCACTCGTGGTAGCCATGCACATGCCCGCACGCCAGGTACACCCACGGCTGCTTGTCCTGCTGCTGGGCGTTACTTGGTAGTGCCCGGCTGGAGCGCTGCATGCTGGGAAAGGCCAACGTGTTGAGGCCCACGGGGCACTGGGGCCGCGCAGCATTCAGCTCCTGGCGCAGTGCCTCTAGGTGTTTCTGCGTGGGTGCGTGAAACAGGCCCTCGGCCGTGCGCCACAACAACGTGGCACCGCACAGGTCCACCAGAGAACCGTCCTGTAGCACGTTGCTCTCGCTATCCACCTGAACACCAAAAAAATAAGCCCTAGTTAGGACATAAGTATGCATCAATCCCTTACATTCTGCAGTCAAAATAACCCGTTTTAAATTTTTACTCAAAATGGAAGAATGCTAATAAAATTATTTTTTCCAACATGAAACTTTATGATCAAGTGAAATAAAAGTGTAAATAAATAACCAGTCTTCATAAATATGAAACAAATTGTTAGTTTAAGTCTGTCACATTATTGTAATCTCTTAATTAAACTCATAACTGTGCACAACAACCTGCCATCGCAAACATGTGAAGAGGTGGGTCTTTTTCCATAAATATTGTTTTTATATGGCTAATAATTCTGAGAAGAGGTGTTTTTAAATACCAACTACATCACATGTTACGATTGTATTTTATAAAATCTAAAGAGATGACCTGGGGCAACATGTATATCCATTGTCAAGTAGTGAACAGAACATGAGGGTTAAATAAAGCCACTAATTTCTAGTTAAATAAGCCGAGGGCTTATTTCAGGCTACAGAATTCTAAAGGAGGTGAAAGACTGCCCTCTCATTTGAGTCGGTCCTCTCATTCATACATGCCAATTTGCCTTACTGACAGATAAGATATGGTGCCATGCAGTCAGTCAGAACTCCACATAAAATTTGCGTTTAGATATTGTATAAAATCACTTTTGACCTCCAGAGGGTGGTAGAGAGCTAAAAACACTCACGCATCCCTCTCGGGCCCTCATGTAGTATTGATTCCGACTCCAATTATGATATTAAAAAGGCTGAGCAGTTTTAAACCAAATCGGTTTATGATGTCTGCAGAACAATTGCTTTAACATCCAGGGCTTTACTGAAAGGTTTCCAAAACGCAGCAATTGTGTCTGCTTTAATGTGTCAACTTAGAAACAGATATTTCTCAATTTAGAACTGGGCTGAGATGCAGTAGTACCGACAGAGAGAGGTCCATCACATCTTTACATACATCGAACCTAGATCCTGACTGCAAATAGAAACCCTTAAAGTACATTTATGACTATTTTAGATATAACTTCACAATCTATTAACTCAAGTAAGTCTCTGAGACAAACATCACGTCATGAGCATGATTAAAAGCAGTATGAATCAGAAGGCCTGAATCTGTGCTCCAAAGCCCAGCCCGACTCTGGAATGTTTTTTCTTTTCTTTTTTTTCTTTCTTTCTTTACATTTGTGACATGAAGTCTGAAGTCATGGGGAAATTATTTGTTGTTGATAAGATCTAAGATCTAAAACTAAAGGAGATGAACATTTTTATCAGATTTCCTGTGTTAAAATTGCTTTCTCCAAAACCCTGTAGCCCAGTGATCATTAGAAGAGCGCGTGTCTAGGGTTGTGGTTTAAAAGTTATCTCTAAAGATCACGACATTAGTAACATCACGCCTTTAGAAAGCGCTCCCAGTTCACACCAAAATGAGGTAGGAGCCTTAAACCTTAAAATCATGGTAGAGCCACAGTCGGGTCAGTGGACTAGCAAGAACTTTTATGAAAAACTGATATGCTTTTAATCAAATATTTAAACTTAGTTACTTAATAAAATCATGACATCACTAATAAAGATCAAAACATGCACTTGTTATCATTTACTAAAGTCAAAATGTTATAATATTTGGTATGTCCACCACCAGACTGACTCACTATCAAGTGTATCAATTGTTCTCTTCTCTTAACAACAAACACTGTTACGAGCAAACACGTGCTACTATTTGAATTGGGTATACGCCATTGTAACAACTGCTGGAAAACAATTAAGCAAATGTAATGCAAAGAATATTCCGATACATTTCCATTTCATACAAGGATTTCTCAATTTTCCAAAGTAATGTACTGAATATTAAATATCAACTAAGCAAAAAGAAATTCAAAACAAAACAGTCTTTGTAATAGACTAAGACTTTTGAACCTACTGTGTAAAGGACAGAAGCATGAAACATTTTGTAGCACTAACCAATTTGCCTCGTGTCTGTGCAGAGCGAGTCTCTCTCAGTGTGTATACATCTCCACACACAGATATCTCCCGCCACACACCAGGCTTGGACTCTTCCGTAAACCCACCACGCGGGTGCATCACCAGCACGCCATTGGTCGTCAGTCCATCCATCTGGCCATCTGGATTCTTCCATTTGGCTGCTTTCTCCTGTGGATGGTTGAACATGGTAAATGACTATACATGCACCCAAACACATCCATGACTGTAGCGACTAATTCTGTTCATGCCTGTATTTATAAAAGGTTGTTGTGGAAGGTTCCACTGGATCAGCAGCCAGCACGTTTATGTATAAATAGATAGATGCTTTCTCAAATGCCAGTGATAAAAGTAGCCAAGAGGTTCTTTCATAGACAATACGTGCATGAAGCAACGGCACTGTCGTGTCGGAGCACACACTCACCCCTAGAAAGATGTTCTTGGAGGAGTCAAAGCCTGCGGCGTAGATGCGTGCAGTGTACGGAGGGTTGCGTTCACACACCACCCGACAGGCAAAGCGCGAGATGGTGCTCTGAGTGATGGGCGAGTCCTCACCGTCTCCGGCCCCAGACACGGTGTCCGTCACTACAAAGTCAATGGGGCTCTCCGTCGATCGCCCAATCTAAATTCACAGCACAAAGTTAATGCCAGTCACCAGGTAGAACCGAGTGTGCTTAAATGTGTGATGATCACACAAACAGGGATATTCTTCCATTTGAATTGTCAATAGATGTCCTAATGTCAGATGAGTAGATGGCTTTGTAAGTATTTTGTTTTTTAGAAACAAATAGAAACCATAAAAGTGTGTACAACAACTTTCTAAACACTAACTAGTTTACATTACAACGCATACGATGTAGATAGCAATATACCAGGACACGGTATACCAAAGCTTTTCTGCAAAAAAGAAAGTAATTAAATCAATTAATTAAAATTACAAACTCAATGCGACGATTTTATTCAAACAGACCAAATCTGGTCAGGGAAATCCCCATCATCTATATCCTTATCTGGAGCACTAGTTACTATGTCTCATGATGTTTTACAGTGAAATATTACTTTATATACCTTTTTTAGGATAAATGTGCAAAATAAAATAAATAACCACTGAAATAAGCTAAACAGAGTCTCCAGCTCTAGTTCCCATTTACAGTTAGTGTTTTTCCATCTGTGGGTTCTTGTTGGGTCCCGTTTTTTATTTTTCATTTCTAGCCATTTTGTGCATGCTCCCAAACACACGCATGCTCCCCCATGCCCGAGCATGTGTGTGTGTGTGTGTGTGTAACAGTAAATGATTGGAGAACATTAAAACGACGGGAGAGCTGAAATAGCGGTCTCCTATCAGACATTCATATTAGCTGTGACGGGGATCAGGCCTCAGAGTACAGAGCCTGAGTGAGTCTGAGGAAGAGAAGCTTGAATAACAAATCATTTACTCACAGCCAACAAGAAACACTTCATTTAAATTCTTTCATCATACGACCAGTCAAAGGCATGTCTACCATTTACTAGGCTAGCATTCACCAGACAACGTTACACTATAATGCACATTATAAATTATTATTATTATTATTTTTAAGTACATTAAATATTGTTTATAAAGCTTTATCATTGTGTGTGTATTTACTGTACCTGGAACATGTCTGTGTCTTTGTCATGGCTGTACTCTACAACCACAGTCTGATTTCTGGACAGCGTGTAGGAGATACTGTGCTGGCCCTTACAGTTTACTGCCTACAACACAACCGCACCATTGTTTGTTATTCTGTAGCCCAAACACAAGCTGAGAAGATAACCGAGTGAGCAGAGTAAAAGTATTTTTATCATGTTACAACAGACAAGCATACAATTATCATTTGGGAAAAGCGTTATTTTAGGTCTTTACATCATGTACGCCCTGCTTTTGTCTGAAAACAATGTTTTAATGTATTGTTTAATGTCCGAGTTTTCATAAATTTTACCTGGATACTCGACTCAACTGTTACTATTTCTTGAGCACAAACATCTATTCCATTTGCTTGAAAGACAACGCAAGGTCACTTAATTATGTTAAACTATTTAACACTTTCATATCATATTCAGGAGCCATCTGTGACCGTTACCAGCAGCATGTGGACAACACTGTGTACAGTATAAGGTGATTAGGTGTAAAGTAGGCTACACAGAATAGGATCCTTTCCTAAATAAGGCAGTCGCTTGTTTCATGCAGCCATCAGAAGCTTCTGTTTTTATTACAAACACAATAGTGGTTTGAGTCTCAGTTATACATTTAATTAAACAATGAGAGGCAAATACAATTCCATTAGCCACAGCAAAGAGGCCCTTAACCTACAGCGTGGTGCACAAAAAGCTCACGGACTAACAGGGGTAAAGGCAAAGACAAAATAACAGGAATAAAATGTGGCCATTTCACAGTTCATTTTCCACAGGGCTTGATCACATAAGGGATTGTATCACAGTCTAGCCACCTTTCCCCCTCCACACCCCCGTTTCTCTCTCACTAATCTGTGATTTCCAAATTACCCACATCTCCATCACGTGTGCACAGGGGGGAGTGGAAACATGTCCCGTGCACTATACCAGAGGAAAGAACAGCTGGGAGGAAGAATAACGCGTTGGTGTAAATGCAATGAATTCGAATGCACGTTGTGCAAAGGTCTATGTGCAAGTGTAGAAGATTGAGGTGAAATTACCTTCTCCGTGACACAAGTGCATCAGGCACAACAGCCGAACATCATGCGCAGTTCATACTTTCATACGCACGTCATAATTACATGAATACAACATGCCCAATATATGATGGAAGACTGGTGAGAGTCAAGCTCCAGCTGACTGAGTGAATGGTGAATATGAAAGCCAGAATTCTGTGAGTGTGTGAGCACTTGAAAGTAAGGGCGACTCTGTGAGTGTGAATTCTTAGGCTGGTTTCACCATAGATCTAGGAAACCTAGATGCCTCATTGGGCTAAATCAGACATGGAGACAAATTGTCCCCATTGAGTTGAATTGAATGCAGCGCGTCCACGAAGACTTTTGAGAAAATGCTGGACACATTGTGCAGAATTTAGATCCAAGAATCACCGATACCTCAAAGCAAGAGAACAAGGAATCACCTTTTACAGGAGAAAACTCAGACATGTTCTTTATGCAGGAGTTAAGGCAGGGTTATAGCTGCTGGCTGGGCGAGTTTAATGTTTTTTTTACTGGTTAATACTGTTTAGCTTCTCTTTAATTCAACATCAGTTCTTAGCTAATGTTTTTAATATTTGGTACATGTAAAGTTCTGTGAGTTCGGTAAGATTAGTTTTGTGATTGTATTTGTGATCGAGTGCCATTGACTTAGTTTTGTTAGCTTGTCTGGTAGGTTGTGTTTATGTTTATCATGATGTAACTAAGCTAGCTTGAGGCGTCTTGCATGTTAACTTTAGCTAACATTATGTTACCTGATCAATTTATGCTGAATATGTTGTAATAAGGGTATTTTTTTACATGAAGCTTATCACTTTTATGTAATCTTATTGCTGATTCCTGTTAAATGAATAAATAACTATTGGAATGTTTACTCTGATTTATTATTATTAGACTGTTATTATAGTTATTTTTAATAAGCATGTAGTAGATTTAAAAGCATCAATAGCAGTAAAACGCTTGCTCAAGACTAACAGATTGATTTCTGATCATTTCTGTCCAACTGCACATTTACATTAGCCTACATCCCACTGCTTTGCCCAAGTTTCCAGCTGTTGGACTTAATTTAATTATCAACAGTTCATGTATATTTACTTTTAGTTCACCTGCTATATGCAGAAATGTATGACCTCTAGAACAAAGCAAATTTTGTGAAAATCAGTTGAACATAAAGTGAGTTACAGCTGTTTTTTATCAAGATGGAGCCACATCTCTCCATAGACTTGCATTGGCTTCCGAGCGATTCTCGCCCCTGCTAATGTGGTGGGGGCGTTGACATATGGAAGTACTTAGCAACAGCGGCTAATGCGGCATCTAGCTTTCCTAAATATATGGGTTTCACAAGGACATTTTGGAGACCCTCCCCCAAATTTCTGGTCCCAGTTCAGCTAGCTGGTTAACGTTAGCTAGTTAGCCAAAAGGCCATAGAACACAGATCAGATAACAAAATAGACCGATCAAATAACAGAATGCATGGAGAACACAGATCAGATAATAAAACATACACAGCGGAAGCAACCAGGCGTGTGAATATTGTTTCCAACACTCTCTTTTAGCTAGTTAGCTAGCCAGCTAGCTCAGCGACATCAGTCTCAGAGCCGCACAATGAACTGCGGAGAGCGCTGTGGGATAAGTGCAGAGCAACCCTTGCCCGTACAGCTCATCTTTTAGCTAGCTGGCTAACGTTTGCCAGCTAGCTCGCTACAATCAGTGTGCTCAGACACACACTGAGACCCGCAGAGAGCTTGTAAACTCCCTCCGCAGGCCTGCGCGAACAGAGCCTTCCCCCCCTTCAATAAGGCCTTGTGTTTTAGCTAGGTAGATAGCATTAGGCGGCTAGCTGGCACCTCCGGCTCTATGCTCTGTTCTGAGCTCTCAGAACAAACACAGTTGGACTGTGGCATCTGCAATCAGGTCGTCAAATTCACGAGCTGAGGGATCACAATAAAGCACAAACAGTCAATGGTAGCGACCTAATCGGCTAACATTAGCGCGCTAGCTAAAACACAAGCTCTTGCCAAGGGAGAGAGTTTTCGCTCATTCACATTGTCACAGTTACTGTGACAGTCAATTTGATGTGTTGCGTTACGAAATGTTCTTCCGTGAGCAGCTTGGACCAGCATTTTTCTACCAGAGAGGGCAAAATTTCTAAATCTTACATCCAGCAGCTTTAAAGAGCAACTCCAGCAAATTAAGAATATGATTTTAAATTGTATTATCTCTTATTTTGATCATATTCTGACTTTACACAAAAGTAATGTTCCGTTACTGGCGTATTTTACAGTTGAGGGTTAGTCTTAGACGTGAGTGACGCACCGTGACGTCAACTAGTGCTGGGGGCGGGGCTTATTTAATTCCCATGCTGTGAAAAAAACACATCTTTCTACTCGTCAATCCCACACTAATGAGAGAACACCAAAAATCAGGCCTTGTAAGTGTATGGTTTAATAAGCCAAGTAGTTGTGGGGGGTTTACCGGTACGCTGTGGGGATTTCTAAATCTCGTTTCTACCACAGTAGTGAAAAACTACAAAGACAACTGATGTATTTGTCTTAATTCATAACTTCTTGCCAAACTGCTGCACATGCGGCCGTGGTTTCTGGACTCCTTAAGGCTGTTTTTTTATAGGTTTACTTTGTTTTCCTAAATGCAGCGCACTGAACCCGGAAGTAATATTCTCCTTCAACTCCTTTAAACACTTTAAACATCAACCGAAGTTCAGCACCAAAAAACTAAACTGTTCCAGAAATGGAGCCGTCTATCTAGTAAACTGCCAAATAAACACATTCCGCCCATTAACATTTTATGACAGCAGGCGCACTGGCTGTTTCTGTGTAGACCAAAAAGGCCATTTAACACATTGTGCAGGTTGAAATAAGCTGCGTGTCCGGATGACTCGGCCACTTCGGCGAGTCGGGTTTAAAAGGAGCTTTTATCAAAGCAGCACCGGTTATAATGCTTCAATAAGCTTTTAATTTCACTAGTACAGCACGCAATCGCCTTCGCATTTAAACACATGCAGAGCGAAAAAAAAGTTTTATACCATAAGAGGGCGCAAACACAACGGGCTTTATAAAGTCATGATCAGCCCCCTGGGAATTAATGCACTTGCTCATATTTGAACAGTGAAAATGACTTCACAAAGTTTGAATTTTAACCGGCGCCAGATCGCGCTGCTACAGTAGAGCTACAGGCTGAACTATAGCCTATGTGCTGTTTAGATTATGGCCATATACTGCATAATAGAGCAGGAATATTGTATTCTGTATTGTTTCTAGCTAGAAACCGTGGCACGCGGAAGAAATAGGACTCAAGCGGAAAAATACGCTTAGTGCGGGTGTCAACCGTGCCACACGCGTCCGGTGTAAAAAGCCACATTGATTAACATGCGAACGTTTTGGACGTTACTGCATCTGGTGTACAATAGCCTTTTTAGTCTACACAGAAACAGCCAGTGTGCCCGCTATCATAAAATGTTAATGGCCAGGTTACTAGATAGACGTGGAATAGAAATTTGACACGGTCATCATTTTCCAATACCGTCATAATTTTCATTATACTGCGGTATACCTTATTACTGTTATACTGCCCAAACCTAACTCTGACAATCATTTTTCAGCAGTAGGAGATGGGCTTCGGTCAAAATCTGCAAGAAGTTCATGGCGAACCTTGGCTTGACACACCTTCTAAATTCCTTTTAGCAGGCTAGCCCAAAAAGCACTGCAATAGTTATACTGTACCCAAGGCTGTGTTCTGAACCCCAGCAATTTGAGACAACCAAAAGAATAAAAGTGGGTAGAGGATAAACCTGCATTTCTATTTTTGGATATTTCTCTGCATGTTTTACCAACTTAAATGGCATGTTCTGTTTTCAATTCTTAAATTAAGTACATAGGAAAACCTTGAAGATGAACAGCAACTGCCAGTAGTTTTCACCCAAGAACATCCATGTGAAACTGGGAACAGATTACATCGAAACTAAATAATATCAAATAAGAACAAGGTTATTTGTTTCTATACAATGGGATTAAGAATATTCCAACTTGCGAGGTACAATCTGGCAACCCTGGTTAATCGTAAATGCAGTGGAGTGTCTTTCATTCGTACAGAGCCCAGGAGGCAGCGAAAATATATATTTTTTTATTTGTGCGCATAAATTTAGTTTAATGTGGGAACGAAGGTCACAAAGTCGTAATGCACGTGCACAGTTTACTTTTTCGTCTTCCCGGTTTGCTATTTTAAGTTTTCAATTTAGTAAAATTGTGTCCACGTCTGGTTAATTTATGCTCTCATTTAAAGAAAGCGTGCCAAAGAATTAATGGATGTTCTGATCAAGCAGGTTACAACTCCGTTTAAGCAGGTGGAGTTCATAAGTCCCTGCTATGGAAGAAAAATATATGCATGTACATTTCCTTGTATCCAGAGTATATGTGCAATATATATGTGATGTATTGGCACTTAAATTCCAAATATATTTCAACCTTCAGAAATGCTAAAGTGAACGCATGTATACAGCAGCATCTGGGGAATTTCTTTAAAAAACAAAACAGGTATGACAACCAGCATTAACCAGTGAAAGATGCCTGGAGTAAATGTAAATATTTAATTACACTTCTACACTTTACTAGACTACTACGTTGGTTAGCTACTGCCTCAAAATGCAACCCTTCCCCTCCCTCTCTGCCATCATTTAAATCCAACTTTTTTTCTAATTTGTTTTACTATGTTTTAATATTGATAGAGTTAATACAATGGATGCACAACGCCTAACCTCCCGCAAAAAAACATCAACCAGCAGCAGCAGTTTAAAGTAGCTAAATTCTGCGGGAAAACTGCGCACCTGGCAACACCTGGTTCAAATACACTATATGGCCAAAAGTATGTGGACACCTGACCATCACACCTATATGAGCTTGTTAGACATCCCATTCCAAATCCATGGGCATTAACATGGAGTTGCCTCCCGTTGCGGCTATAACAGCCTCCACTCTTCTGGGAAAGCTTTCCACAAGATTTTGGAGTGTGTCTGTGGGAATTTGTGCCCATTCAGTCAAAA
>JAOUQW010000002.1:9895671-9906658 GCA_028565825.1 Olivaichthys viedmensis | reverse complement strand
GAGATTGATACCACAGTGTATCAAAACAACAGTGAAACATGGTGCTGGATTTTCAATGTGGTCTCAGACTTTTGGACTACACTGTATATTTTTGACCCACTTTTCTTATTCTTTTTTTTCGCCTACACAACACCATGATTAAATCTGGAAGGGCAAACTTTGTTTTCTTTGACCATCAGTGCCTTTGTGATCACATCAGCTGAATAAATGGTAAAGTGTGTATGGTCATAGTTATTTGGGCAGAACTCTCCTCACCGCCTGCGTGGTAAGGCTACTGTTCTGGATCAGGTTGGCCTGGCCTGCCTCCTTTAGGATCTCCTCCTGGATCAGCTCCAGAGACTGTTGTGCCTGCCAAGATATAAAAGCCAGTCAGAATTTCCTTAAGGCCAACATACATGACACAGCAAACCTTTCTGGATCCCAAGCGTTACCTTGTAGAGATCTCCGGCCACTTTTAACCGCTCGCTCTCCTCCATCTCCAGCTTCCCCAAGGTCTTAGTCAGCTGTGTCTTCAGCTACAACAGAAAACCACAAACCAAACCGGTCACCTCACTGAGACTGAAATCAAGAACCTGCTTTGAAGTGATATTCTTCATCAGAGGTTACATAACTTAAGGGTGCTCCTTGACATTACAACTAATTCTGGCACCAACAGTAGGAAGTAATTTAAAGATTGCTAAAAGAAGTCCTGGCTTGTCTTAGCAAACAACTTGTGTGTTTATCATGAATTCCAAACCAGATTCTATAAAACAAGTATGAATCTGAATAGTCAGTAACACTTTTCCATAACTGAAGGAGTGTAATAAAGGCAGGGTGGGTGTCTGAGGGCAAGTCAAATTGAATACTTGAAGACTTTAATGCCACTTCAAATTTAATTTAAGACCAAATTTGCAGTGACAATATACCAAATCTAAAAACTCACATTTCTAGGTATTTAGAAAAGAACGAATAAAAATGTTCACATGTCCCTGTAATGGGAGCCTTGACACCCGCTGACCATTGTTGAAGCAGCTACCCGAACACCCAATTGGTGCAAGATGGGATTTCTTTTTTAAATACCAGGAAACACTGGGAAATTTTTGTCCATGGTAACCGACCAGACACTACAGATGCAGTAGATAAAGATTAGGTTTAAAAACCACCGGAGTATTAATTTAGGAATGTTTGTAGCCTAAATTAAGACAATTTAATACTTAAGTCCTTAAATTTGCAAAACATTATTTCAGACAAATTTAGACTTTTTAAGGATCCACGGACACTGAATAAACGTAAATTCATGAATGGTGTACTGTGAAGTGTGCTCATAAGACAGGATAGGCTGTAGAAATGAGAGCATCACCCTTGAGAAAACACAAGCGCAAATAACCAGCAACACAAGGGTTAGAACGCGAGTACAACTAGACAGTAAAGACAAATATGTTAATTTTGTGAGTCACCCAGACAGAAAAGCAGGACAAGACGGACTGTACAAGGTAAAGTCACTGAAGCAAGAGTGGCAGAGAGGCAAGCGGTTTAGGTTCTGTCCCCCGTAGAACGAGAGCGTAAAAGGTGCTAGTTGGTTAGTTATAGTATGTTCTTGGCAAAGGGTGCTCCATCCTCGCTCTACAGTACGTAATTGTTGTATTGACAAGGAGTGACTGTCAACTGTAAAGGGGGAGAAGGCGAGCACCTCTATAGAAGTTAATTTATATTTATTCATTTGGGAAATGCTTTAAACCAAACTGGGGCAGGAAACAATCTATGCACATGGCTGAGCAGATTCAATGACTTTATCTAAATATTTCTCTAGAAAAAATATTAACCATTTTTTTCTCCTTCTTAAGAATGATTAATAAAAAAATTATTAATATAAAACATTAATACAAATTATTAATTATTCTTACTTGAATTATTATGATAAATTAAAAAAATCCACAAAATCTAAATTCTTCAACAACATATATATTATTCAACCAAGAACATTTTATTTGGGTGGGGGCATGGTATAGTGTCCAGTACAAATTTTTGTAGAAGGTGGCCCCAAATCTACTGAACCATTTAAACATAGAGCAAGTGAATTACAAGCGGAGGTGCTTCACATCAAAAAAAAAAAAAAAGTTCAAATCACTTAACTATGAAGGTTTTCAGGATAACGGATAGGAACCCTTTGCCATAAAACTGCAGCTGTGTGAAGCCGAGGCCCCCTGACCATGTAGCTAGCTCAGGTGGAGGAGAGCAGAGAGACATTACTACACGGGGACAAAAGCTTACCAAATTGAGCTCCTCATTCTGCCTGACGGCCTCTGTATAGGAGCCATCGAGTTTACTTTGTAACATGGTCAAGAGATCTTTAAGCTGAAATGAAGTTTGACAAGTGATTGGGATGAGTGTGTATGGGGTTGGGGGGCATTTTTTAAAGCAGACTTGAATGCTATACACTGTTGGAAAGTGGGGCGAGTCTTGGAACACAAAGTAAGGGCTTCCGACGACAGCGTTTGTGCCTTCCTTGCTCGACGGCCTCTGTCCTGAAGCAAGGAGCGCAGATTGAATTTTATGCAATTTGATGACCTTAAGTAAAGAGGACTGAATGGTATCTGTGCTATACCTGCTGGTCTGTAATATACATCTGCTCCTCTTTCCTACACAGCTAATAGTACTGCGATTGAAGCAGACACTGCAAAAAAACATTGCTTCGTTCTACCATTGAGGCAGGATAGTTTTTATTTATTTATACCACACATTGTATATTGCTAAAGGTCTTGCACAGTCTGGGTGTGGCTTTTACCTCATAATTTCAGCTTATTACTATTCTTCCATATGAATCAACATTACTTGGATTACTTAACATTAGATTTCACAAGTTCCTTTAAAAATTAGAACCTCAAATATCCGCCTTTCCCTCGGAGACATCTGAAAATGGGATGTCAGAAATTCTTACTATTATTGTGATTTTAGCTTCACACCCATAAACAGCATGTACTAGACAAATAAACTAATCTGCCAGAAGTATTGACAGTAATTACAGTCATTAGTGGGTTGATGAGGTTAAATTCACATGTCGAATGCGATTTGTACGATGAGCTGATCATATTCAGATTATGTTAGGATAGATCAAAATTGTTCAGCAGCCAATACGAACATTGTGGGGACTGAGAATTGAACACACTAGCTCTGAACTTCAAAATGACTACAACTCTATGAGAAGAAACAAAGTGAAGGTGGGTTTAGCACCTAAAACAAATGCTACGCAAAAAAAACCAAAAAAAAACACAGGACGTTGAGATAATAACACAAAAACATATCAGTATAAAATCAAGGCTTCTAGCGTGCAAGTCAGGAATTTACTTTGCTTACCTCTCGGACCTCTGACACATAAGTGGCACTCTCGCGCTCGGCTCTCTCCAGTTCAGATTCTAGGTGCTGCTTATCTCTTCTCAGCTACAGTGACGGAGGTAATTAAAGGATACTCAAAAGACACATTTCATGCAGAAAGAAGTGTTGAAATATGTAAACATTTGCAACACCGAGTACCAGTAAACACTGACGGCATGATGTCAAAACTTGTTTCTTTCGTTAGAAACCAAGAACAAACTCACACGCTCCAGTTCTCCATCTAAGCTCAGTCTGTCCACTTCCTGTTCCAACACGGTCACCTTCAAAGTCATCTAGGGGAGAAAAAAAGGATCAAAGTTCATTTATTTTTTACATTTTTAAATCGTCATTGACAGAATGAGTTAATAATTATAGTTAAATTAGTACATCTTATTGATACAAGGACTTGGGTTAATGGTGGGCATATCAAAACATACCAAAAACACAATAGCTAATTATTAAGCCCTTCTTGGACTGAATCAGGTTTGTTAAATTAGGGACACCCAACTTCAAACCCACTAGTAAAATGGCTTTAGGACTACGGCTTGACATCTGTTCTAAATGGATGCAGGATTTATTAAAACCTCAAGCTGCTCACGGCAACATTACTAAAGCTAAATGTTCAGATTTCAGCATTTAAACGAAACTTTTTTTTGATAACTGCCTTCAGCTAATAATAATTTCTCTCTGCCAGTCAGATGACGTGTAGTTGATTTAGTGTTGCGCGCACCTCCCTGAGCTCGGCCTGGGCCAGCTCCAGCTTCTCCCTCCAGCGACACTCCTCCTGCTCCACACTGCTCTGCAGCCGCTGCAGGATGCCCTCCTAACACAGCAAAGGCAAAATACAGCGGTTGAAACGTGTAGTTAAAACACAGGTTCAGATGCTTAGGTTAATGAATAAGTGAACAAAAGGAAAAATAAGAGTTTTGTATGGTCCAAGATTAAAACAGACACTATAGGTCACTGAATCAATATCACAACACCACCACGGATGTAATGAACCCAGCTCACCGTCTCTGCTAAAACTTTCTTGTATGTCTCACAATCTTTCTGTAAAACCTTCTGGGCCTCTTCAGCCTCCTTTAGCTTTTCTGCCAAACCCTGTTGGAAATTTGAACAGCTGTCAGTATCGGTAAATAAAGCAAAGATGAGACAAAAAATATATACATACATTTACATTATAAACACGGACAATGTACATGTATTACCTGGGCATAACTATCGTCTGTGGCTGGTGCAGAGTTTGCCTGTATGGCCGCAGCCGATTCTCCAGCTGATGCCTCCATCATGGAGCTTTCAAAGTTCTGCAGCCACTGCTTATGGTTCTGAAGAATAAAGACAGAGCTATTAGACCTTGATTTAATTGTAGACTTTACAGAATGTGTGTCTGTCCGAGTTGCACACCTGGCCACTGGGCAGGGGCACATGTGGGAGAAGTCTGTGCAGAAGTGTTCGACATTCAGCCTCAGCAGCCTCCAGTGCTGTCTGACTCTCCTACAGAGGGAAACAGAACAGCACGTTCAGAAATGAGGAAACAAGTCACTTATTTTGTTACACATACGCTCAGTGGCCGTCTGAAACGGTATTTTCGTAAATGCCTACAACCCAGCACTCATAGCACCGTGGTCAATCTTGGTGGGTTTCTTTGGGAAGACTTAGACGCCAGAGAAGCGTTCCAACCGTGACACACTCACAAGATTTCAAAGTGACTGCAAACACACACTATCAAAGAACTCAATGAATCATCTTGTGTAAATATACACACCCAGTTCCCTGGGCTGTTGCACTTACTGCTGTAAAAGGTTGTGGCACAGCACAACAAACAAAAAGAGATTGACTGATTAAAAATGACCTAACGTCACCATCGACAAGCCAAAATAAACAAAAATAGAGCTTTTCCACCGGACGGTGCAATATGGCTGAGCTCTGTAAATTACCTATGATCCCTCATTTTGTTCTTGTTTCCACTGCCAAGTGACCCGCACCGTGATTAAGTACCATGTGTACTGACCAGGGACATACAGGTGGATCTAGAAATAGTGCAGACCACTGATTGGCCAAACACAATCATCCCTAAATCGTTCTGCCATCTTCAGTAGTAGTGTAGTAACTGTGCTAAAGTATTCTTTCCAAATGTCCTTTTTCAGGCACACAACTTCATGTTTCAGATTTGGTTTTCTATTTATTTATTCTTGATTTTACATTTCTTACCTGTGAGCCATGTAAAATCCGCCATCTTCAAGTTAGGCCGAATCACAAGTGGCTTTCTATTCACTGTTTGTTCACTACATGGGGTTTACCATAATGGCACTATGCATCCTATACGCCCTACGTCCTCAATAGAATGTCATTTAAGATACAGCTACAGAATATGCACGACTTCTTGTGTTTTTTGTTGTATTTTAACATTGTCTGACAGTTGGCACTCAAACCTCGCTACATTTTTACTAAAGATTAAAGTATTGACACACTAGGCTGTTTTTGGGTGCGTGTTCTGCTGTTAAAAAGACTTGCTGTGTCTTCAATGGGTCACCCTTTGAGTGAGTCACACAGCAGTGCCACGCACTCTTTAACGTCAAATAAGATATTTGTTTGAATTTCAGGTAGTACATCACTAGTCAACACTCGATAACCTCCAGAGAACTCCTCCTACTTTCACAGGTAGCGTACAAAGACTGTGATGGGTAACAGACACGTACTTGGTCAGACTTTGGATAGTCTTGGGTTCATATTTGTTACCAAGCCATGGCGCACTGTCTGGTGGAAAAGCGCTATTTACATACGGAGTCCATACAGCAGGTGCTCTGCATTAGGCAGTAGATGGCTGGGAGCAGATGCTCTGATAAAAAGGCACAGTACATTCTGTCCACTGCCTTAGGGTGAGAGCTAGAGACGCAGCAGAATTGCACACGGTGTGTAAACAGAGCTCCAGCCTTGTGCCTGTTTATAGTGCCACGGGTTCCTCCACACAGTGACTTACGCAAATGCCTTGCTGCATTTAGCGGCTCTGCACACCCCCATGATGGAAAGCACACTTTAGGAGATGGAGTTACTGACACATCCATAGTCTTTACAGAGCGCAGCGTCGATGAGAACACGCACAGTGAGCGGAACATAGGAAAGACCACACACACACCCACACACACACACACACACTCTCTCTCTCTCTGAACTAGTGGCCAAATACTATTAGTCAAAAAATCTCTTCCAGTGTTGATCCTGTCAATTATAATATAATTAAGATTTGCAAATCATCAAGGCTGCCCATTTCTTTCCCCAAAATGTAATGATCCATGTTGGAGGAGCACTGATTCAAGCATTCTATCTGATTCCACTAGTAAAATCAGGAGAGGCATGGTGGGTAGAGAGGTACAGAAAATGTGAGGGTTGTCACATGACGAAAATAATGATAATAATAATAAAAAAAAAAATATATATATATATATGAAGGAGACTGACATGACAGTAAAATGGTTTCTAAACTAAATGACAACCTAAACCAGATTTCTGAGCTGCACACTCATTTCATTTTATACACACTTTTTTTTATTTAAAACAAAACATTGTTTTTTTTTTTCCTTCTTTTAACTACAAAAACGCTTTGGTACGAGGAAAGAAACAATCTGAATGGCAAAGCATCAAATCCCTAAAATGTGATACTTTAGTTTCAGATTTTTTCCCCTTCAACCTTTTTTACACAGTGTTAGTGACATGCATTGCAGCCAAGTAGCTTTTATTATAAATAAATAAATAAAATGAGTATGCAGCTTTACGTGGCAGAGTTAATGAGAATGCAAACAATCTCACTGCTCGATTAATAGCAGTAGTGGAGGTGCTCTGATTTGGCTATAGAATGAAGCAGACTGGTATTGCGATGCGAACCTTGACGGTCTTGCTGAGTTTTCCCTGAAGCATGGTCTCGGTGGCTGACAGCGCCTCCATAGCGCACCAGTTTTTCTCCCGAAGCTCCTGGTCAGTTTTAAAGAAACATGTCTTTCAGTTCAGCCCACATACTTGCCGCAAATTGAAAAACCCCTTAATTTTTCCTGACACCAACAGCTCAAGATATTACAAGCATTTTATCAAGAAATCGTTGTGTACCATACATGTTTTTAAACAATGGCATGTGCTTACAGCTGGCTCATTAGGTTAAACTTGGTTCAGGTATAATTATACAACCACAAGTTAACTGTGGAATGTTCATGTTTGTTTTGCAGCTTCAGTTAAAAAGTTGAAATTGGGGAGAGAGAAAAAAAAAAGACCCACAAAGATTTTCTCCACAGCAGACGCTAAACTAATGCTAACCAACATGTCACTGATCCCACAGAACTGTCGCTTCATACTTTCACTGATCTGCACCTGTGCATTATAAAAAGCAAAGTAGAGTTCTGGATCAACGGTTAATTCTGAATTACAAACCAAACCTCATGAAATCTCTGCAATGTTGCCTTATGCCAAAAAGTAAGCTTTATCCTCTTAAATTACAAATACAAAATTAAAATGCATCAACCAATAAGAACTAATAGAGAGCTCCTCAAATTATCATTATGCAGACTTATAAAAACTAAAGGCATACGTTATGAGCAGAGCTCTGAGAGAACTGCTGTGGTTCGGGTGCATCTAAAATACTCCATAATGCCAAGACAGAATTACACTAGTGTACTAATGAAATAAATTGATCGTAAACAAAAAAACAAAAACAAAAAAATATATATAGCGAAAATTTTAGCACAGTACATAAAGTTTCCAGAGAAACTGCGTTTCGGACAAAAGCCCTTCATCAGCTGTACAAACAAAGTGCCTCAGAAGCACTTTGCTTTCCCAGGAAACTTTGTGTACTATGCTGAAATTTTCACTACATCTATCATCAGTACTGAAGTAAACTGCAGTTACTTCCTGGATTCTTCTTCAGAGAGATATACACACACACACACACACACATATATAAATAACATACATATACACACACACAGTTAAGAGCAAGAGTCTGCACCCTAGATGTTTTGTTGCTATAAATTATATTTTTTGGTCTTCTTCATTTTGTCCTAAGGGTATGCAAACGTTTGCACGCAACTTCATAATTACAAAACTGGACTACAAAGAGACAGTAAAATCATGTTGTGTACTCCCAGATTTACTCATACAGTACTGTGCAAAAGCCAGAGACCACCCTTTTGTTTATCCAGTTATATTGTTTGCCACCAAATAATGAACAAGAAGTACTGAATGGCCATTTGATTGAAAACTGAAAACACAAAAGGGTGCTCTCTGGCTTTTGCACAGTACTGTACATCATCTTCAGCTCAGAATATAGTTGATGGAGATAAAGCAGTGCTGCAGAAACGTCACAGAAGTTTAGCTGCTCCACACCGAAGATGCCTGGAGTTTACAGCACTTACAGCCTGACGGGTGTTAGTTCAGGATCACAGTGAAACCAAGTGGTTTGTCGGCATCATAAAAACATGCACATATAGCCCTTGTTTACACAAATGACCAAATATGATGGAGATCATTCTTAACCTACACAGAGAGCCATCAAGTCAAGCCATTCAATAACATTGACAGTTTACACATTTAAAATCAGCCATCAGGAAAAAAAAAAAAGTGGTGGAATACAACCTGATGAAGTACTAAAACATAAAGCTTGTACTTACATTATTCTTCCTCCTGTGAAGCTCCACTGTCTCCCTCAGCTCAAACAGCTCAGACTGAACATCAGATAGTTGCTTGTCCTTCTCTCCGATCCTGAAAAGAGGAAGCACAACATGTAAACCCAACTAGCAAATGTTTTGTTTTCCATATGACCAATAACCATCCACAGAAGAGATCTAAGGCATTAATAAGGAAAAGGGAGAATATGGAACACTCACGCCATCAGTAACTCCTGACTAGGAACTGCTGATGCCACCTGTTGTGTTGGGAAGGAAAACAACAAAAGCATGAAGTCTGAAAATGAATGATTGCAAGGTATCCAACTGCAAGAAGAAAATCTAAGTGTCAAGAAGACATGCAGTGTGCAGGCATCACACCTCATTTTAAAACTGGAATTCAAGCCGTTTTTAAGCTTTTTAATGAGCAGTTCTACCCCATAATAACCATGAATAATAGTGAGGGAAATTACACTTAACTATTGGCAATCGGTTTGAAGGTTGAATTATATTCCCCTACAACTTTCTGTGCCAGTTGTGCACGTACACAACATAACTATCAATCATCATCACCATCACCAGATAACATGACTAAACACAACATCGAAACAAACATTTGCATGTTAAAGAAAAAAAATTTGACTTTTATTTTCTGACAGCCGACTCACTTTAATTTTCAGCCATTTGAAAACGACATCGTGTCCCTTTCAAATATTCTCCATAAAACTGAAAGGGTATGCAACGTTTCTCTCATTGGAATGGAGGTAATACATTTCAAAGGGCACTGATGGTCATCTGTACATGACCTGAAATCCTGTGATGGTTTTACAGATGATCTCACCTGCTGTTGCACCATCATCTCTTCTGCTTCGCTGGCCTTCTGCTTCATCTCTTTCTGTAGTATCTGAAGCTCCTGGTCCTTTGTAGCTAACCTACACAACAACATGAAGAGTGAGCACTGAGCAGTCACACATGATTTAAACGTCGTTCAGCGCAGTGGATCTCAGTGCAGCAAAGGAAACATACCGAGTCTGGAGCTCTAGAAGCTGGGCACTGGCTACCATCTTGTCTTCTGCTTCTCTGGCCTTCTCTTCCACCTGTTTCTGTAGTCTCTTAATCTCCTGGTCTTTAGTACTTAACCTACACCACAACATAGAAACAGTGACAGAGAACAGTGCTCAAGTCATTCGTGTTAAATGCGTGTTCAGTGCAGTGCGATTCAGTACAGCAATGGAAACGTACTGGTTCTGGAGCTCCAGAAGCTGAGCTCTAGTGTCAGTGTTCTCCTGAGATCCCCTGCTCTGCACATTGGCCAGCTCAGCAGCTAGAGTCTCCAACTGGTGCTTCAGATCCTGTAGATTGAGAAAAGGGTTACGATACTTTTGTATATTTTAGAGACAGATGCAGAGTGTGAATTATACAAAGACATTTGGAAGGGCAGCTCCTGCAAACAGTTCTATTTCTCTTGCAGTTTGTTGACCTAGCGTACCAGTATGGCATCTTAGTACAACATTGTAAAAATCTAACAAATTTATGGGGGACTTTATAAAGAGGTATGGCACAAATAAACACATGTAATCTCCAAATAATCAACATATGTACCTCAATAGCTCTCACTCTGCTGGATTCTTTCCCCAATGCTGACTTTAAACTCTCCTCAACTGATTTGATCTTCTGATCCTTCACCTGAACCCTGATGGGAAAAAAAAAGAAGAAAAAAAAGAGAGGACACCCGCTGTTATTACTCACAAACACAAATGCCCTTTCTATCAGGAAGAATGAAGGTTAAGTATATCTTTTGCTGCAGGCACATACAAAGACTGCAATGGTAGAGAAAGAGCTACGCAACATCAAGAGTGAGGACTGAAGTGTCTTAGTGGTTTGTGTCTCTATATTAAATAAACTTACTGCCTCTGTAGCATCTCTAGCTGCGTTGTGTCAGACTGCATCTGGGGGGGGGGGGAGGATGGGGAGACACGACAGGCCAC
>JAOUQW010000002.1:9881439-9893738 GCA_028565825.1 Olivaichthys viedmensis | reverse complement strand
GGGGGGGGGGGGAGGAGGAGGAGAGAAGACAGGGCAAAATAAGAATGAGACCCAACAGCTACACTGCATTTAACACAGGCACAGCAGAGCTCCAGCTAAGCGTGAGAGAGAACCACTCTACCTTCTCTTCCGTCAGCTGCTGCAGGGCTTCAATGTGCTGCTTCAAATAGTCATTATTTTCCTTTATAGTCTGCATAAAAGAACAACAAAAAAAAAAAAAAAACACAGCTGACTTACAAATGTACTCAAGCCTTTAAATGAACTAATTAGGATTACAACCACCAGCTCAAGGTTCTTGTTTGAACCTCTGAAGTCAGAAAGAAAAAATGGAGGATCCCAAAGTACAAATTAACCTTTAACCAAGTCTAAAAGTCAAGAATAATCATCATTCTCCACTGAAAATATTTTCAGTCTACAGCCCCTTCCAAATAAATAGAATGGTCTGGGAATGTAAAAGCTAAAAAGCATGATTATAGTCATGCCATTTCACATTCACAATGAATCAACGCTGTGTGTGAAAACTGAAGAAAAATTGTTGCAGTTTATTCGACAAGGAATGAAAATGGCAAGGACAAAACTACTAGAGCAAGTCACAACAGACTGTCTGTGCCTCGGGATAATCACAAGGGAACACCAATTCGGTGAACTGAATAAAGAACAACCATTATCACGTCACGTCGGTATCTATAGCTACAAGGATATTATACCCAAATCTGAATCTGGTAACACCAAACCGCACTTGCAACTAGGCATTTCCTGGCCCATGCCCTGCTCACCTTAAGTTCTTCTTCTTTATTGGCTACCTGAATAAGCCCAGTCTCCAGCAGCTCCTCCACTGTTTTAATCTTCTCCTCCTTCTCTTGAAGGCTGCCAGGACGAGAGAACAACTTAGTCATTTGTTTGCTTCTACAAAACAATAGCAGAACCCACCCTAATGCCAATCAAACATGGTAACCGAGTTTGCAATGTTGGAATCTGAATGCTGAAGGCATTCTGAGCATAGCAAGACGGAGCATGAATATTTTGGCTGAAGACTCGTTTTCTTCAGCTAATGAATTGCTGTAGGATTGGTTGCATAAGAGTGGATTAAAACCTGCCTCTAGGAGAGTGTTGTGACAGACAATGAGGTGTGTTTTAGCCTCAGAACAAGATCTATTCAAACACACCCTTATACAATCACACACCTCTGCTTTAGTAGATCCACTGCCAACTGGGAGGAGGCCTGAGGAGAAAGTAGGTCAGATGATGAGATAGCGTTTAGATTGTGTTTGTGGAAGAAATGTCATTTGTCAGTGTATGTCTGACCTGCTCAGAAATCTGTGCCTGCAGATTCTGGAGCTCTGCCTTCAGGGCCATGTTCTCATTGTGAATAGCCTGTGGAAGGGAGGACATACATCTCATTATTGCACAATAAACACAATTAAACACAATTTCTAGGCTGTACCGTGGCATGCACAGCATACACCAGGGGTCGGAAATTACGTTTGCTGATGGGACAGTTTTTTCAGTGCTGTTTGAATTGGGGCAGTGTTTGCAGCGTGGCTGTCTCAAATAGTCTACCATTTTACAGGATTAAATATGAATTAAATGTTTCCAAATGAGGGATGGCCTACTCATAATCACTAAGAACAATAATAGTCGATTAACATTTTGTAATTGAATCACAACATTAAGCATATCGTCGCTGTCCAATGAAAAACATGCATCTCCACTTTTTGCGTTTAAAAAAAAAACTTTATCATATATGGAATGTGGCCAAAAACTTCTATCTACCCCACAGCAGTCAACATCTAAATGACCAACGAAAAGCTGACACAACACACGATGAATTTCAGATTTATTGTGCATGATTAATGATATGAAAAAGTGTTTTTTCCTGTTCCTGAAAAATTGGAATTTTGGAGATGAATGCTTTTCATTGGACAGCGACGATATATAGTATTATAGCTCAAAATATGTCCAGTAGCAGGCCATGTTGTATTGCGGTACTAGTGAAAAGGGCATTTGGACATCGTTGCAAAATTTGGCAGGACCAGAATAAAAGCGACTAACGGGCAATTCGATGCGTTTCTGAAGCGTTTTGTTTTGACGCAGGCCACACAGAACAGATACACTTCCAGTTTAACCAGCGTTGCAATTTAATAAGCCGTGCGTAAAACACAAGCCCACGGGAGCAGATCATGTTTTCGCACATGGAATTACAAGTGAATCAATTTACAGGTCGTCCTATGTATTAAAGTTTTCTACATTGAGATTTTGTATAGACAGAAGTCGATTAGCTAGCTACACTTACTGTCATTAGAGCCGGTTGCTAGCAATGCACCTAGCTATCTATTTAGCCCACTCACAAACCTTTAACATTAAAACACAAAAATGAAATAATTATAATTTACACCATCTTCATTAACCTCTCAACTCCTCCTTCACAATTTGTAAGGCATCAAAACGCTAATATTATTTGATCACACTGCTACAATCAGAGCAAAGGATTTCCCCCAATGCAGCCAAAGCTGCTGGTTTATGGCCCAAATTCTCATGTCAAAGTTTACCAGAGGTGAAATGATGGGGACGCGCGTCACCTGGCGCAATATTTTCCATTAAAATGAAAGTAATTCTGTATGCATGTATAAGGGAATCTCATCAGGCGAGTCGGATCTGGCTGTGGGCCACTATTTGCCGACTCTCAGTATATATTGCCATCTGAGGGGGGAAAAAAATGAATAAAAATAAAAACAAAAACAAAAGAGTGGCTCACCTGCATGTTGGTCTCCCTGCTGGCTCCACTACTCCTCTCTGCATTAAGGGAATCCTCCAGACTCTTCCTCTGGAGCTCCTTGTCAGCCAGCCTGCCCACAACCCACACACAAGAAAAAAAAATATTTACAAATACATTTAGGCCTACGTAGAAGAAGAAGACCAAGAAGACAAAGACGAAGAAGAATCTTTAGGTATATAGCGCTTTTCATTTCGAGTTCAAAACGTGCTTCACAAGCCCATTTAAAGAACCAATGTACAATCACTAATGAATTGACTATAAATATTTTATTCGTATTATGAATATTCGTTTATTTAACAAGATAAAAAGACCCATGAGCAAAGAATAAGCTAAATTAAAACAAGTATACTTTTAATCTGGATTTAAAACCACCTATAGAACTGGCGTTCCTAATGTTCTTTTTAAAAATAAAAGTCTTCTAATATGTTTGAATAGCTCGCTCACAGTTTTTGAAGCTCTTCAAAATGGGATACCGCATTGGCCTAGGAAAGAGTTAGGGAAAATAATGAGCCAATAGGAGTTTGCAGTCACAAACAAACTTGACCTATTAGATCCAGTTACTATACAGTTACCTGAGAGGTGACCTGGTGCTGAAGACTCTCGATTTGAACTTGGAGTGCTTTGTTCTCATTCATAAGGTCCTGCCAACAAGCCAAAATACTAAAAATCAGCCACCACACTCCCACGTGTCATTGATTTGTGAAAAACGTGAATGGTACCTGCACTTGGGCCTGTAGGGAGTTATCAGGCTGTAGGTTGTGCTGCGAGACCTCAAGCAACTGCATGACCTTCTGCTCCACCTGCTCCTTGGAGACCATGGTGTCCGTCAGACTGCTGTGGAGGGTCTGGATCTCCTTATTCTTATTACTCATCTCGGTCTCTACCGCCAGCAGCTGACTTTGTAGCTCTGAGGGGGCATGATAACAGGTAAGAGCCGTGTGTATGTATATGCATGGGTACATGTGTAGAGCATGACAGAGCATGAAGTGAGAAGAAAAAAAACAACAACACTTGCCTTGTTTGGCAGCCTGCAGTTTTTCTCTCTCCGAGTTGACACTGTGCAAATAGCTCTGTAGTTCTTCCCAGCGACGCTTAGCATCCTGTAGCTGGGCCTGATAGCCAAGACACATACAAGCTTTTCAGGCAAAAGTACAAAAAAAAAGAAAAAAAAAGTACAGAGCATGTTGATATGCAGTCTGAGCTGGGAAAGTAGTGTGTATGCTGTAGGTAGCACCTCGAGCTGGGACACATTCTGCTTGTAGTTGACCTCCAGACTCTTTCTTTGGAGTTCCTCCTGCTGTAGGTTGTTGTTGGTCTCGGCCAGCTCCTTCATCAGGCCCGAGTACTCGGAACGCAGTTTGTTCATCTCAGCGTTTTGCCTGAAACAAAAAGCACACAAACACATGGAGTACAGTTTAAGTACAGAACTTGATTAAGAGAGCCAAATGCTGGGATACAGCCAAATGTATTCAACATTAATCCTGGGCCATTACGATCACTCAGCATTTATTGGTTCCTGGGACTCACTTGCTCTCGATCTGGCTGGAGGCTGAGCTAACAGCGTCGCGGAGGATGCTATTTTCTTTCTGCAGTCTGTTGATCTGCCCCTCCAACTGCTCTCTCAGCTTCTGGAACTGAGGACAGGTACAAGTGAATCGACCTAACATGCTGTACATCAAATGTCAAACTCAATATAATGTGAGATGATTTCACTTCATAACTTGAGCATGATTATTAAAAATACAGTTGTATTCAGGTCAATGATGCAACATGTTTTTTGTGTGTCTAGAATACATGCATTATGATGACAGATTTGATTTAATTTAACTATCTGAAAAGTCAAATCACTACACTTTAATGCAAAGCAGCTCCTTACAGTCCATAAACTGTTTACCTATAGCCCACTACTGTCAGCACCAACAGGATGCTCTACCTTCGCTGTGCTTAGAATTTTTATATTTTCCCCAATTATATATAGTTATATACTCATTATTATTTTGGATTATTAACAACAGGAGAAATTGGTGTTAAATTGAGAAAAAAAAAGTGGCCAAAAGTCTTGTTCATGGTCATCTTTTAAACAGACCATACTGGGGGTAAACATACCTTATGTGATTGTTTCAAATTGTTGCAGGTTGCTGCTAATATTAAAAATAATGCACATGCATAAAAAATAAAAACACCCATGTTCTCTGTATTCCACAAATGGAGATGGATCCCTGAAAGCCCATAACTAGTGTCCCTAAGCTGCACCACACACAGGCTCAAGTGTGTATGCATTCGATTAATATTTTCACTTTCAAATCACCTGACCGTAAGCCTAAGAAACAATTAATCCAAGGCACGGCCTATAAGGTTCAATACATTCACACACCCCATACTAAACTAGTTAGACAACCAATATGTGTCACTGAACAAAACAATAAACTTCAAAATGTGACACAAAAAGGAATCTCTAGAATGAGGACAAACACCCAAAAGTCTGGTACAACTCCGGGGTTAGTAATGCATAGGGAGCAGGTGGACTGGTTTTTACAAGACAACAGATCATGGTACTGCCGTCACAGGTAAACTTCACATACCTCAAACCACAATACATTTGGCTACTCCACATGTACTGTTCTCTATTGTCTTCCCCTCCACATCCTGCAGCAGCATAGTGATATCACTGTCTACACCACGGTCCTCTGCAGGGGCCAGTTACCCACAACTGTTCTTCTTACCTTGATCTGCATGGTCTGAAGCTCCTGGTAGCTGCCCTGGGTTTTGGCCTGCATGACGTTCACCTCCTTCTCCATGGCAACCCGCTGTTCCAGCAGCACGGTTTCTGCACGGTTGCCCTTTAGTTTCTCAGTCTGCAACTCCTACATCAACACACAACACAGCAAGATCCTATTCAAAACCTAGGTACCCAGGTACAAACCAGTACCAAAATGAAAAAAAGAAAGGAGAAAAAAAAAGGTAATACTATAAAGAAAATAGTTTAATAAGAAAAGGACCAGATCCAGATCTTCTAGATTTAATTTCAGAACATAATTCAGTGTACTCAGTATGGATTAGTGTGGCTAAGCAACTGAATGTACGGACACTGGTTAGTGTGTGTTTGTAGTACCTGGCTGAGCTGTTTAACTTTGTCCTTGGCAATGGAGGCCTCCTCCTGCAGGGTTGTGAGAAGACGCTCTTTCTCTGCCAGCTGCTGAGCTGAGGGTTCAAACTTGGTTGCAGACTGCGGAAGAAACAGAACATAATGGAGAAAGTGAGAAAAGAGGACAACGCAAAGTTTTCAAAATTCGAATACACGAAACATGCTGATGAACATGGACTTCCACCTCACCTTATACCAGCTGTCCAGGGCGTTGGGGCTCTTGTCCCGGAGCAAAGACACCACAGAGACCACATCAGCATCAGACAACACCAGCCCACTCAGACTGGCCAGCAGCTCCTTCAGCTTCACTCGGGAGTTCTCTGCACGTATACACAAAGCCACAAGACTTGATTATTAGTCCACCGTTCATCGGTTTGATCACTTCAGTAATTACACGGTGCAAAAAAATCTGCAATACGTCCCAACCTTATTTATAAATCACACTTTGTTCTAAATGCACTGAAGCCGTTATACATGAGAACAGGTCAAATTTAGTCTCACTAAGGAAGCAGAGGACACAATAGAGGAACAATACATAGAACTGGATCAAACTCAAACAGGTAGTGACTCAACCTAATGAGTCCAGCCCTCGAGTACCTTTGTCGGTTTCGTTCTTCTGTTTCTTGCTGTGTTTGGTGGGAGCTGGAGCAGGGGAGGGGGTCTGGGCTTCATCGCTCTTGCTGCTCTGGTGGTTTGCTGAATGGACAGAGTATGTCTGGCTTGCAGGAGAAGACTGGACCTGAGCCTCATTGACTACACACACATACAATACATCAACACTCATCACGTAGTATAGCACTAATTTTCCATAAATATACCAAACACAAAAGCTTTAGAAATTATAACAGGGCCATATGCAAAAAAGCCAAGCAACGCACTTCCCGAGACAGTTTTTCACCCTTTTTACTGACTTGTCCAAATGTTTATGCTTAAAACCAATACGCGTTTTCTCAAAATAACCTTTAAGATGACCTCAGTCCATAACTCTTACTAAAGCAGGCTACCTGTGATAGCAGCCTCCGTCTTTTGCTTCTTGCTCCTTCTCCTGCCACTGCCGGTGGTGGGTGCAGGTGGAACAGCAGCAGGAGCAGATCCATCCTGGGGTCTGTGCTCCGACAGCAAAAGTTCCTCCTTCTTCACCACAACAGGAGACTGGTCAGGCTTCACCTCAGATAGAGGCTCTTCTGCAGCTTATCATGGCAGAAAACAAAAAACATGTCAATGTGCTTTGGCCTACAATAATCTCAGATTTACACGCTACGCTTAATTGAAACTTCACAGGCAGGAAAACGACTGCCATTTTAACACCGATATAGGAACCTTAAGCACACTTCAGCAGTAAAGAAGAGTGGGTTTATAGGGTGTTTGAGATTCTAACAAAACTATACTAAAATACTTGCAACCAAGAAGGACAGTTCTTGCTGAGGTGGTAGATAAGGGGTTTGTGGTTAGTAGTCGTCCCCACAGCGTGCTATAAATAAATATTTGATCTGATTAAGCAGACGAGGCAAAATGCCTGGCCATGGACACTAATGAAGGTGACTGAGAAGTGCGAGATACTGCCATACCCCTACTTCCAGCACTGCCTCTTCCTTACAAGTGTGTATTTCAATGGTTTCTGCAAAAATACATTGAATAACTTGAATTTAAAAAGGGGCGTCTTTACCATCATGTACCAGCAACAGATGTGATGTGCTTAAAAATTGCTTTATACATTGGCAGGATTTTGAAGGACATTACTACAAGAGCGCTTGACTTTCCGGGCTCTTGTGAGGAGGCGTAGTTTGGAAGCACTTCCTTCAAAACAGCACAAGATCAAAAGCTTGGCCCCTTTACTTACACACAGACACACACACACAGACACACAAGCGAGCGAGCAACACGTCCAAACAAGCCAGCTGCCTAGACAAAATCTATTACTTCTTACAATCTCTCTCTAGAGTCTTAGCTTAGAAAAAAAATAACATAACTAGGCTTTTTAAATAAAGTTAGCTCTGTAATGAAGAGTGACCTGACTATCATAGCCAGCTAGCAAGTTATATATGCTGCCACTATATCACGTGACATCAGCTAGCCATAGGAAGGAATTCTGGGAATCTACAAATTCAAATTTGGTTAAACAAAACAGGAAAGAAAATGGCAGCTTAATACTGTAAACAGGAAGTCAATACTTGTAAACATCTGCTTCAGGGAAAATCAGTCAGAGTAACAGTTCTATTGCATTATGGGATTTGCTTTGGATAGAAAGATGAATGCGACTCTTGAAATATGGTCAAAATGAGCCATCTTGGACGCCTGTCTTATGCCGTGTTTCGAATGGGACAGCCTTAGTCTTAGGAGTGATCAAACGCTGTCCATGCAGACTACCTAGGCGGCTGCTTCCCAAATGAAACAGCGGGGTAGTGGGTAGTGTAGGGAAAACAGGCTTATTCGCCAGGGTTATTTAAATTAAGTTCCCTCTCCCACTACCCATCCCAAAACCAGAAATAGGCACAGGTTAAACGCGTGTATATGATGTACTAAATTATCTGACTTCAACTGATCATTTTAATATGGCGGATCCTAAACACCACAGGTAGTCACTATGGTTCAAATACTGGAAGTACACTCTCTACCACACCGCGTTAAATTAATACTATACGCTTGTCCTTATAAATCTCTCATTTTATACCACGAGGGCTTACACTTCATGGTCTCAGCGGTCTGACTCAAGGGTCAGTCTTGTACCGATTCAAATTATTATTTTACGAACTTGTCGGTCTTATAGGACGGACTCGATCGTCAGTCTTGCACCAATTTAAATAACGGTTAAGAATTATTACGAACTAAGCGGTTTATTATATGCATGGATCGTACACTTGACAATTCCCTAGGCATTAATAGAATTCTCCTAATAACGACAAAGAGCGGGAGGAATAAATTCTTTACACAAGTAACATAACATCAACAGTTCATAACATCCAAAGTAAAAGGCACTTACAAAGCAGACTTTGTGTCGGCGTTAGATGCAGGGTGGAATAGCAACCGAGACAAGGTGGTAAAATGTGTCTAGGTGCGGGAGTTCGGATCTTAAGAGTCTCCCTTAACTGCATGCTTTTGCAGCTGGGGGTGTAGAGAGTCACATGCCAGCACATCAGACCTGCCCACCCCCACACCACCCTACAGTAGTGCTGGGTCACCAATTTTATAAACAGAATACCGTCATAACTACTAACAGAATATCACCAGCTAATGAACTACATCTAACTTCATCACGGGAAAAATGGTTGGGCAGCTTTTTGAGCAAAGCGAAACTGACACGGGTCTTTGCCGGCAAAGAGCAGCAAGCGCCTGCTGAAATAAACGTGCATGAACAGGAGTCAACTATCAGTGATCTCTTAAATTGGTGGTGTGCAAACGCTTAATGGAAGGAGTTTCATGCAAATACCTGTGTGTGTGTGTGTGTGTACGCCACAAAGGCTCCATTCATGGTCATGCTCTCAGCTTAAACCGGACAGAATTAACGTGCTTGTCTTCATTGCGAGGAACGCATAAGCATAAAAATGGTTGTTCATTTTGTGAAAATGGATCACGCATCAAGGCTTGTTTATTGATACAAATAAAAAACTTTTTTCTTCTTCTTCTTTTTAGTTTTTTCTAAACTAGTAAGCTCTGCCCATCACTGCACTTTTGAGTTTGAACTGTTCTGGCATCCCATAATACTAGTCAGCATAAATGGAAGAATTAAGTTGCTTTTACAATACAATTACAATAACTACTCATAGCCCATCAGGATTCAATAAATGTACTTATCTTTTATGAATTATTAACTTGTATTAGAAACTTGTAATTATATCACTATCAGAGAAATCTTGTCCCTTGTAATTGAGTTTTCATAATGACAATCTAATTTATTGAGATAATCCCTGACAATAATTGTTCATTAAAATGACATTATTATCCAAATCTAGTAGTGAAGGTATTTTTAAGTGTCCAGGATAACAAAACCTTGTGTTTGATATCGCAGTATATCGTATAATGGCTTATCGCACATGCCGACTTGAATCGCATACCCCATCGACTTCAAATAAAGGCACTTAATCCTGCATCTCTCAGAGCAAAACCTACTTACCAGTCTCACTCTTTTGCTTCTTAGCTTTCTTTTTGCCAGTAGTTTCAGCTACAGCCGGGGGTGTGGCTTGCACCTGTGGTGGGCTGGGCTGTTTGGTAAGGGTAAGGGGCTGCTCCTTACGGACAGCAGGCTTTGAGCCGTTCACTTCTGGTTTCTCCGAGGTGATAGGAGAAGGAGCGACAGCTGTTGGCGCAGAGGCAGCAGCTTTTCCTTTCTTCTCCTTCTTCTTCCTCTCCCTCACCCCAGTTGGAGGTTCTGATTGTACAGGGACAGTAACAGGCAGTGACACGGGCACCACCTCAAGCACCTCGTCGCTCAAGGCCGGGCTGGTGGCATCAGACAGATCGAAATCTTGTAGGTCTTCCTCCGACTCACCCCCTTTACCCCCTCCACCACCTCCACCGATATCCTTCTTCTTGTTCTTCTTTTTATCGCTCTTTTTGCGGGTGTCCATCTTAACTGGTGGCAACTTCAGGTCTCGTTTCTGGCGAGCCAGAACTTCATCGTATGACGTCTCCTTCATGAAGAGCCAGAAGAAGAGAAACATGATGGTGATGACCAGTGATGGGGCCAGGATGAGGAGGTACTGCGAGTCCGCTATGTCGATCGCCATTCTGGACAGGTAAAGAAAGACAGACATAAGCAAACAAAAGTGCGGCTCACCAATAAATCCAAACCCAGGGCTATCCGTATCCTGCCCGAGTGCCTGTGTTGGTTTCCCATCACATAACACTACCCGTGAAGGTGACTTGTGATAGACACAGAAGTAAAATACTACTACTAGAAATTCAAAGAATGATTTTGAAATGAAACCGGGCATATCTCATCTGATGTTAAATGTGTGTCAAGCACAGTCGTATGCCATTACTTTAATCTTTAGTGAAAATACAGAGACGCTTGAGTGCAAACTTTATCAGACAAAGTTAAAATAGAACAAAAACATTTTCAGTGGCTAAATCTCAAATTGTGTTCTACACTATGCAAGAGGGCACTCACTAGGTAGGGTGTACAGCTCCATTATGTTAAACCCTATTTAGGGAACAAACAAAGTGAATAGAAAGCGATTTGGGATTCAGCCTTCAAGTATTCCAAGATGGCAGATTTTACTTGGCTCACGGGTAAGAAATGCGTTTTTTTTTTTTACAGTGGGTAAATAAAAACAAACAAATTTAAAACATTAAATTATATGATAAAACTGTGATTTTTGCCTCTTGAGTGCAAGAAAAAATAAATAAAATAAATAAAATAAAAACTCTACTGAAGATTGCTGCCAGAGACATTATCAGGACTATTATATGACGATTGTGTTTGACCAATCAATGGTCTGCACTAGGGCTGTCAAATACCTTTAAGGATTGCATTTGAATTTAATTTACGTAAAATATCTAGTATTCGATTGCATTCAAATATTAATTAGGTATAAAAATAGCATGAATTTTATACTGCCATCAGACGAGCAAACTTTCACGTTTGTACTGCATAAAACACGGGAGGTGAACACTGACCGTTAATACGATTAAATCCAAACACTGGGCTTTTCAGGTGTTTCGGGAGTTATGTCCTTTTATTATTTAATTTACGAGTTGTAACGTTAGGACATCCCGACGATTTACCGGCAGCCATGCTAGCGATCTGGAAAAATCAGGCCAACGTTTCCAGTCTACATATAATGATAATGTAGTTAATCATCACTAGCTAATGTTAGTAATTAAAATCGCCATTGTGCGTGTAAGTGTGCGCTTACTTCTGATTAGGAGTGTGGTAACTAATTAGCCTAGTTACCTCAGGTGCAGGTTTGACTGAATGATTTACAAATCTGAGTCACTTATTCACATTTCTACCAAACAGATAAGTTTATATTTGGTTAAAATAATAAAGTTGTCAAATATTTTCTATTTTCAACATGTAGCCTATAAATAAGAGCTAGCACTTTTTAGCATTGCTATGGTTACCATGCGGGAGACGCATATGAAAAGCTGAGCGGCGGGAAGTCTCGCCCTTCACACGGGAGACGGAGAGAGGCATGCGGAGCAAACAGCGATTATGTAAATTCTAATAGTACTTGAATAGTGAAATTCGTGTCTGCACCATTTTTAACTCCACCCATCTTGGCTTGCATGGTAGCATATATACACACACACACAAACTAAACAGCTCTAATTTATATATATAAATAAATAAAATTAGAGCTGTGTAGTTTGTGTGTGTAATATATATATATATATATATATATAAATAAATAATATTTCTTATTTGCAGTTGGACAG
>JAOUQW010000002.1:9774256-9789492 GCA_028565825.1 Olivaichthys viedmensis | reverse complement strand
TATATATATATATATATATATATATATATATATATATATAGTGCAAAAATGTGTTCATCACGTTCTAATGGTTCTAGCTATCTTTTTCTGAGAAGTTTAATAATTAACCCAATCTGTGACCTATCACGTATGGGCTTGTAAGTGGCTACGTCTCCCCAGCATGACAAACACTTTTTATGGCCACATCCTGATTCGAACAGTTCAGTTGGAAAGTTGCCCATTTTGTGATCAAATTTTAAAAACGTCATCTTGCATCAGAGCACTACAAATTAAGTCAGAGACAGCCAGAGCTGGAAACTGGACAAAAGTGTGTACAACCGCTCACAGGTGCACACACACACAGAATGGCGAGAATGCAGATAAGTGTAGCCCATTTATTCAACACACAGCAGCAGTCTGCGACACAGTAATTACTCTAATTAAACAGATGGAGACACATGGCTAGACTAGAGCAGACCCAACAACACATAACCACACACACACACACACACACACACACACACACACAAAGACAAAATCACACAGACACGAGCCTAATACATCACATACTCCCAAACTGTGAATTACAACCAGCAAACCAGTCAGAATAGCCAGAATCCTGATCAAACCCATCCCAAAGTGATTTGACTGAACCCTTTCCAGTACCATTTATAAATAGACGTTCATTGCCCATTGACAAACATCTGGATCAATCAGAGCCACTAACCCAGACGAATGCTGCCGGGAAGTCCAAAACTGCAGGTAAGTCATTCATGCCAATATGGGCAGGAAGGAAGGATGTAAAATGTGTTTTAAGCCCAGGGGTTAAACTGAGATTTAGGAGGTGGGGGAGCTCTACTTCTTCCATCGGTGCTAACAACGTGGAAACAGTACCGTTCAATTTACATGTTATTATATTAAGTTATATCTTAAACATGATATCATGTAATTGTGATTAAAACAAGTTTTTGATATATATGTTTCTGTGTTAAGGGCTTAATTTAACTAACTAGTTGGGTTTTCAATATTCTTTGTTTGTCAGTTTGGGTGTCAAAATGACATCAAAATATCTTCTAATTCTTTCTGGGAAAGATACATGACACAGTAATGCCTGTAAACTAGCAAAGCGACCACCTTTTGCTTCAATGATCAAACGTATATACACAGAGGTTAACCGGCGCCTTGACTGAAGGAATACATTGTACTACTTTCAAATGAAAGCTTTTCTCTATAAAGCAGTGTAAAACTGTATTACACCTTTATTTACACATTAGACATCATTATTGTCACGATTGTGCCATGCTATGCTTTACATTATTTAATAATACAATACAATATTTAATTACAATCATTTCACTTTGCTAACCATCCTCAAATCAGCATTACAATCAAGATTATGGATTACTTCCAACGACAGGTCCTCTAGCCAATAAGTTTGATATCTTTTTATGGGGAAAGGATGAAAAACTACACGCCATAGGCATTCTGTAAATGAATTGCTATGTCTTCAATAAAGCAATGTTCTCTTGTTCTATGACCAGTGTAATTGAGGCCCACTCAAGCTAGCAGCACTGATCTATTTATTAGCCTATACATCAATAGCTAGCAGTCAGGATTAGTTGATCGCAGTGGGGATTCCCAATGGTTGCATGATGTATTTGTGCAATGCATGCTGGGTTTTGTAGAGGTAGGGCCTCGATGGGTGCAAACACAATGATACAAAAATGCTGAGGCTGAGAGATATAATGCTGAACTACAGAATTCAGAATACAGAAATCAGGCACATTTCAGGGAAGACTGGGAATCGTCCACAGTCACAGGTAAATCTCTAGATCTCTAAACTAAATAATCATGAGTGATCATCTTTCACAAAGTTTGTTTTATGAGCTTGTTCCTTCTGATAAGGATTCAAACCTTTTCTAGACCCCATTTATTTAAATATTTGCTAAGCATAAAAATTTGATCATTACACTTTAATTTAAACACCATCAAACTTCAGGATTCAGTATGAAGCCTTTGCCACTGAGGCATATCAATCTATTACATAACTGAGAGTGTGTGGAATTGCAGTATATCATTTATCCAAAGCCTGCTGTGTTTGGCCAGTGAGAGCAGTTCTGCTGAGGAGACTATAATTGCAATGATAAGGCATCCTCTCTGCCTTTCTGTCCTCTCTATAAATACGGTCCGAGGTTCTTACTTATCAGCCTCAGTAGCACCTCCTTCTCATTTCAGCTGAACGTTCGCTGTCAGTCAAACTAACAAGCTATGCATGGCAATATGCCTCTCAGCAATACCTCATCTTTCTTCAGCAGCGTGCAGTCTTAAAAGGCAAAAGCCTGCCATTTTCCAGCTATTATTCAGCTATGTGTATGAAAATGGCATTGATCTATGTGCTGCTGCAAATCAAACGCCATGTCAAAAGAGCGACTGAACCGTGCATTTCTCTGACATTCCCTCCGCTAAGTATACAGTCTCTAAAAACAGATGGTTTACAATTAGCAACATGCCTTTATTGCATTCCTTTTAAGGTCATAACCCTCCAAGGGCTCATATGCCCAAAAATAAACAGCCGATGCCAGACATCGCACGATATTGTTTCGGTTGCAGTTACTTCACATACTGTAAACTACCAGCAGTATGAGTGGAGCAGGGGATGAATTTCTGAGTGGGTGGGAGTTGGCAATGAGCAAGTTGGGAAGAAAATGGGGTACAAATCCCCCAAAAACCCCAAAGAAATTTCCAATACCCAACCTAAAAGTTGCACATGCATGTCCCTTCAAACCATCATTACAAGTGGGAGCTTCGAAAACAATTTTGATACCCAAGTTTCCGTATTGTTACTAACTCTCACCCTTTTATCATAGTGGAGGAAATGATTGTTTTAGTGGCTGATGGTACGTAATTCTTTATTTTTCTAAATACAACTTACTTTTATTAGTCACCGATTAGGCCATTGACAGCTTTTTACAGCTCTAACCTTTCATAACATTATGTAAATTTTTAGAATAGGGGGAAGATACCAAAACAGATCAGGCTAGCTAACTAGCTGATGTTAGTGGTGCAATTGAGTGCAAAGACTTCATAATTACACTATATCAATAAAATGTATCATTATTTTTATTATTCTAAAAAAATCTGACTGGTCAGAGAAATCGTAGCTGTGCAAAACACTGCAGCTAACATATTTGCCTTTAACATGTGTTTTGCATATCGGACAGCAGCTTGCATTTTCCTTCTATAGTTTCACATATTGCTCCTATTCCACTGGGTCTTTCTCAATAAATTTGTCGCGCTACCACTTTCAAGCCTAGTCCACAATAACACGGGTAAATTTGAAAATGCTGTTTTTATGTTTTGGCCACACTAGCATTTTCAGTCCGTTTCTCGCGAAACGCGAAAGCAAACGGCATGCTGGGCATGCGTACTGGGTGTCTGACCCATGACCATCACATAATTTCTGCCATTTTCCTTTGTTGTACGACTGAAAACGCTGTCGACCACTCCGACAACCATTGGACTGAATATTTGTGAATTATAATGGAAATAAAACGCAAAAGCCAGATTAGCTAACGAGCCAAGCCGCAGGGTGAATCCTAAATGGTTTCCTTTCAGCCATATAGTGCACTACATAGGGTGTAGAAGCCATTATGTTTTGGCCTATGTAGTGAGAGCAGGAAGCCAGATGGAAGACATCTGGTCTGACGATAACCGTTAGCAAAGAAACTGCCGTAAATAAGATTGGTGTTGTCCAGCCTTTGCTCTGCTTGTTTTGAGAATGTGCAGTTGTGTTATTGGAGCCAAAGACCACAAATTATTTATGCCATTTTTGTCCGATTTTAACAGTGATTTCAAATCCACGTTTGAAACGTCAGCTTGTCAATCCATTTCGAGTTTATGGGTTTCTCCCCATACAAGTAGATAAGAGCCTGGTCTTGTATGCCTGGAAAAAACTGCCCGGGAGCATTGCAAAGATGGCCGCCGAGTGGACAGACTTTACTACAAGGACTTTGGCCTAACACAGTTGGCACGCTCTTATTAAGCAATGTTAGCTAAGCTAGCCAGCTTCCTAAACACATTGCCAGCTAAGTACTTAGCTAATGTTACATCTCCAGCAGTATCTAGCCAAGTTCGCTAACAAGCTAGCTATTGTAATAGAAGTATTATATAATGTAATTAAAACCAAGCAGTAGGCAGCTAGCTAATGTTGGGCTATTATATTGTGTATACCAGTAGCCAAGGATGCTAGCAATCTGGCTAACATTCGGCTAACTATTATATTGTGTAAACCGGTAGCTAAGTTTGCTAGCAAGTGTTAGACTTCGTTGTAAATAGTATACATTTTCACCCACAAATCGCCTCTGCCAAAAAAATAAAAAAATAAACCACCCTACAACCCTACAGCCAGTAGTAGCAAAGGATGGATGTGCGTTAAATGTTTAGGAAGCAAAAGAAGGATTAATTAGCCAATTTCACATCGCTGTAGGATTAGCCTTTTTGGCCAATCTTGACCACCTCATGTTAGAGCCATGTATGTGTATTTATATAGTAAGTTATATAGCCACATGATATATCGACAGACAATGGGAGAAAGGGATTGGAAATGATGGCAAAGGAAGGTGGGAGTGAGAACGCCGGCGAGACAGAAAGGCAGAGAGGGAGATACAGAAAAAGAGAATAAGACAGACACAGACAGAGAAAGCGATGAAAAACTGCTTTAAATCTGTCACTTCCCATTTCAGCACACACCACCAGCTGTGAGAGTGGCAGCTGGAGCCGAGACTCCACAGGGACAGCCGTCAATCAAAGGGGGACATCAGAGTGGCAGTTCATACAGACACACGCTAGAGGACTACTGACTCCTACAACTCCAGTGCAAAGAGCTGATATGATCAATATGGCAGTGCTCTCTGAAGAAGGGGGTTGACATGGGACACAGAGAAAGAGTTAGCAATTAGAAATCGCTCACAGGATGAGCAGTGACTCGTCTCTCAGGTGCTGCTGCCTTGTCTGTGGATCCACACATACACACACACACTCTTTCACATCACTCTTTTTACTGGTAAAAACACACACACACATTGTGTTCTCTTCGCTCTGACTCAGCACTACTATTGTGGAGTGTTTTCCATCTGACAGGGGCACAGAGCATGACGCTATGAAGCTGTAGTCTATGATCGAGAGCTAAGCATGTGTCCATGTGTCTAAGCAAGAGAGAGAGAGACTAGTGTTTCCTGTCACCCTCTCAGTTCCACAGTAAGCCACACTCACATTCCTCCCTAGCAAAACAGGCATGGCTCAATTAAGTCAACGTGACAGTATAGCATGGCACATGCTTCTGGGACTCCGTTCAGCTTTGGCTATTGGTTCTTCAGCGTTTGAGAGGCAGCACTAATATCCAAATCAAATTAAAGCAAAACCACAAAAAGGTTAAATTGGCAAATATTTTGCAGGTTGTATGCAAAACCACTCGTACTTTGCGCTAATGAGCGCCATGTTACAGCAGAGATTAGCATCACTATTAAAGATAGCGTGAAACGGGAATTTGGAGAAAAAAAAATTCCCCCAACGTGACATTATTTTCGAGTGAAACAGCATATTTGGGTGGGCGGGTTTTATCCATCGGGGTTTGATTGGCTTGTGAATAGTTAATCGGTATCGCCGCGAGCGTGAGCTAACTCAGGGAGAGGGGGAGGTGAAACATGACATAAAATGATTGGTTATTATATATTTTTGTCCCGCCCACAATTCTACTGGTGACGTAATCAAAAAATCAGAGGCCGTGTAGAGGCGGACAAAGTCGCTGCACTTTTGTGAAAGATTACGGACAATTTACAAAAAAATTATTTTGTCTTTTAAGTGATTAGTACAGATGAATCGTGCAACAATCTGATCAAGGACACAAGCTAGCAAGATAAAAAGGTTGATTTCAGGTTGTCTTTAAATAGAAGGATCGTAGTAAAATGAGCACTTATGGCACATTGTTTTTATTTTATATTCGCTCTGAATTACCTGTCACATAGGTATCCTGTTATATTATCACTTTTAATGCATCAATTTAAATGGATAAGCATGATAAAAATCTACTGCACTGTCGATATCACCTAAAGTACTGTATATCGTCGCTGTCCAATGAAAAACGTGTATCTCCAAAATTCCAATTTTTCAGGAACATGAAAAAACACTTCTTCATATCATTAATCATACACAATAAATCCGAAATTCATGGTGTGATTTGTCAGCTTTTCATTGGTCATTTAGATTTTAACTGCTGTGGGGTAGATGGAGGTTTTTGCCCACATTCCATATATGACAAAAAGTAAAAAATGCAAAAAGTGGAGATACATGTTTTTCATTGGACAGCGACGATATTCACAATAAACACAATTCCAAGCAAAGCTTTTTACTTTTAATAGACGCATGACATAAAAACAATTATCAGTGCAGACTTGCCATAGATGCTATCAGGAGCAACAAAAACACAGCGACAACGGATTGTTTAAATATATGTTTGACTGACCTATAATTACTGAGCTGCAACAGAATGTTGAGTATGTTATGGCAGGAGGATTGACGAGTTATTTTCTGGGATAATGGTCCATGAATAAGCACTGAGTCTCAGGTTAATGAATGTCTCAGCTCACCACATCCATCATGCGAGATAGAGCAGCAAGTTAACCTGCAAACTCCTGCATTAACAATGTCTGAATGAAACAGGTTCTGCCAGAAGAAGGAGAGCATATACAGTACTACAAGGAGCATACAGTCAGCTCCAGAATTTTTGGCACACTTGGTAAAGATGGGTAAAAAAGGTTATGAAAAAATGTCTTTGTGGCTAATTAGCGTAATCTCACACTGAAAATAAGAGAGAAATCTAACCTTTATTCTCAGAAAATAAAAAAGGCTTATCCAAAAATATGTTTTTAACAAAACCACATGTGTCACAATTATTGGCGTTCCTTAAAATAACCACAGAGACATTTTTGTCGCAGCATAAAGGAACTGAGAGAAAAAATCCCAAGTCCCGTTACCGCACAAACAAAGATGGAGCTGAACATACTGCAACCAACCGGATTTTTTTCTGCCATACAGACAAAAAGTGCAATTTTCTCTTTGTCAGTCCATTTGTGGTTATTTTTAAATGATACACTATAAAGGCACTCATGCGTTTGGTAGAGTTTAATAAGCTTGTCCTCCATCTCTGTGATCCACTACACACGCGGAGTGCTTATCTGCGTCTTCGTGATTGGCTGTTGCCTATATCAATTGTGCAATTACATTGCTGACCATGTATGTTTTCAGTCATAGCAATTAAACATGTTTACAAATATCAGAAGGCCTCTGATTATTCTGGAGTGAAATCAGATAGCTTAAAATTGATTTATTTGCCCTCCCACAACCCCAGTCAATCAGTCACGGTAAAGCTCCCAATGCGAAAATTCACTTCTGATTCTTTAAGTTTGTCGAAAGGGCAAATTGGGGATATAATTGAGCTAAAAATCCTGTAGTGTACGCCCGGCTTAGGGGCAAGCCATGTTCCTCTACTTATTTCTGCAAAGGTGATCATATTAAAATAAGGTAACTAACCGGAAGGCCGAGAGCTTTTCTCCCTTCCTCCAGTCCCAGAGCACAATGGTGTGATTGTCATCCAGACCCACAGAGGCCAGTCGCTTCCCATCCGCTGAAGACAGACAGACAGACACAATATCAGCAATGACACCAACAGTAACACAGCAGTGTAGTTCATTATGTAATCTATGTCTTGTTATCATGCAATGACTGTAACAAGATGTCACCACAAATACATTATGACAGTAAGCGAAGGCATGGAGGAATTCCTATCATCCAGTATTTAGTCAAGCGCATAATTAGAACGTACAGTGTTTAAACACATGAAGCACATGACTAAAGACAATGATGTACATGAAATACTTTTCCCACTAGCAGACATAAAGCCTTTCAGACCAGATTTTCTCCACCTCCAATGCTCATCTCCCATGCAGCGAGTCTGTTGCTATTTCCAGCTAGCAGACAGACAGGCAGTAGACAGAGAACTCACACTCTAACAGTACTGCTGAGGATTAGTGCCCATAGGGTAAAAATCCTAATTTAAAGCTGAAATAACTCACTAAAGGTGCTCGTTACCTCTTTAAGAGTCAGACACTTTTTAGAATCAAAAGTTGTTCTTGTTTTATGTACAAATACTCAAACTTGAATCTAATCTTGTAGTAAACATGAGTCTATAAATAACTATTATGTGCACCACGAGTAGTTGACAAAAACCGACTACGTTAATTATGAACATTTCTTCGAAGTGGATTTTTATTCGTTTACTTAACCAACAACAAAAACGCGTTATAACGGAAGACGGCAAAAGCCTCTACTTTTGAGTAGATTGTAATACACTACATCGATGATGAACGGACATTTAATATGAAAGCACCAGAAAGCGCCTTCTTGGTAAGTGAACCAGACTAACCAGTCAACGTTATAGCCTGGTATTGCATAATGTTTTATGATATTCTTGCGATAGTACGGTCAAAGTAGTAAAATATGGGAAATACTAGCGTAGCAATTTCATAGTTTAATAAGGCCAGTTAAGTGTAGTCTGTCTGGGCTTAAGATTAATGGTAAGGCAATGTCCATGTGTAGGATACTGATTTAGTACCATTTAGATAAAAGGGTAGGAAGATAAACGCGATCCATCTGAGTCTTCAAATTTCAAGTTTTTTATTTTTTTATTTTTAAAATGGTCAAATTCTATTTGTAATTTAAATTAGCTGTTGTCATCGTTACAGGAAATTATTGTTAAATTGGTCATTATAATTTTTTTTATTTTTAAGTCAACGGATCTCGACTATAAAAATAATCGTTTGTTGCAGCCCTAATGCAATGCTTATTAACACTAAACACTGTTCATTGTCACAGTACCTGAGAAGTCAAGTGCACACACTCCAAATTGGTGGAATCCTTTGAGAACTGACAAGGGCTTCAAAACCTCTGTTTCCCAGATGTGAACGGAAGAGTCTCTTCCCACCTGTTCAAAAAAGTATGACAATTTGTATGAATCTCAAAGATTATAAAAACTGGTCACAGAACATGAACTGAAAATAACTGTAAGGCTCAACAGATAAGGCACAGCTAGCGACTAGATAGCTCATTTGCATGCGCAAACAGTAAGGATAATGGAGTATGAATGATTTGCTTTGGTAGCTTTGACACAAGGGAACAATGGCTTATTGCTGAATGATTTCAGGGTTTAATCAAAAGATTTGAGAGGAGCCAGCTACATGAGCATACTTGGCCTGTAGCTACGTAATCTTTGATTGGATGGATGGCCAAACAGAGGATGTCATCGTCGTGGCCCAGGTAGAAGCGTTGTGTGTTCTGCTGTCTGTTATACACCACCCCCACAGCAGCGACATGGTACACGATCTCCCCAGTCTGAGTGTAGAACAGGTTACTCCTGCAGTCGTAGCCTCGGTAACTGAAATGCACCCAGCCAGACGACACTGTGAAACAATTGTAAGCCACAGCTCCAAGTAATAAGAGTAGAGGGGCAAAAACACTGCACAGTGACACATTACTCTGTCAGGAACTTGTGTTCAATCGTCAATAGGGTTGTGTTCGCCACAGGGCAGTAATGGTATGAGGATGAATGGGACCAAGCATACCCATGGATAAAGTGCAATCTCAGTCCACTGGCCGGTGCTCTCTCCCTCTTCTTCATAGCTGCCACCCGATGCTTCTCCTTGTACTGCTCTTTAAGTTGAGGTAGATCTTCTTTGTAAACCTGGACCAAAATACTCAAAGCTTAAGACCATTCCACACTTAGTGTTAGAACTAAAGAGGGTGTGCATTGATATAACACGTTGATGGCAGAACAGTGCTGTTGTGCGATCTGTTATGATCAGCTCTTCTATGCAAAAATTACTTTTATCATGATGGCTTCACAGACCTGTCGTCGGTACGTAAGCTGTGTTTCTTGCTCAATCTCCGAGTCCAACTCAGGCACGTCTGATTGGTCAGAATCTGACTCCTCACTGTTTGAATCTACCAACATTTCTGTGAGATTAGTGGTGTGGGAAATCGGCTGGAAACTTGTTATTTAAGACATACAGAAGAACCTATACATTGATCTAAAATGAACACTGTCTACTTTGCAGCAGCCCCATCAGTCAAGCTCACAGTGAGAAATGCTGATGGCTGAGAAACAGCACTGCCAAGATGAGTTGTGAAAGAACCATTTGGAGAATTAACCGCTATGCACTATACTGTAATGCAAAATGTGCAAAGAAGCAACTCTCCTGTGTTAATGTTTTTAAGTGATTACCAAACGAGAGGTTTAAATGATTTTAAGTCATTAAACCTCGTAAACCTTAAAAACAGTCAAACCCTAAAGATAATCATTCAATAATAATGAAATGGAATATTTTGCAATTCTGTAACGCTTAATTATTGAACTGTACCTTGTGGGGCTATATGGAGAGTATCTTTTGACTTCCTTTCAGGTATAAATTTCCACTGGAACACTGAATGGTCAGCTCCACCGATAGTTATCACCCACTGATAATCATGTGACCATCTAACATTGGTTATGTGTGCAGAGTGCCCTAAGTATTTTTTGAATTTTGCACCTAGGACAAAGCAACAAAACATGTATTCAGACACAAAGAGACATAAAATCACCAACAAACAACAGACCAAGCATACAAAACAAACTTTAAAGGACACAAACCTTTCTTTATGCACGGATATCTTAATAATTTAACTAATCCATAATCATCAGCCGTTACTAAAACATGACTAGAGAAGTTGGCATCTACAGAGTTGATATCGTTGATGTCAGAGTATTTGGGCCATATTCCATTCACTTCTGGACCAAGAACACACGTCCATGAAGACCACTGGACTAGCTTCAGCTCTTCTCGGTTAGTTACCTCCCTCCCAGCTGAAAAAAGAACACAGAGTACATCAAGAACTAGGCCTCTAGTTGCATCAAATAATATCAGCTACTGTTAGCATAATGTTACAAATCAATTTTGATTAACCCTGATTGTGGACTAAGCCCAACAATCCACAAAAACGTAATAGCTGGGAAGCTATGATAAATCATGAAGTGGTGTATAGGGGAAGAAAAAATCTGCTGATCTTACAGGGCATTCTGTAGAAGAGCCTCCTGCCACTGCCATCGTTAGTCTGCAGGTACTTGCTGTCGGAGGACCAGTCCATGTGTGTGATGAAGCTGGTGGAGCCCATGCACTCACCCACCTTCTTATAGCGCTGCACCACGCCATAGATGTCTACTGAGTTATCATTGGAGCCCACAGCCAGGTGAGCCCCATCAGGGGAGTACTTTAGCTCATGAATGGCCTCCTTACGGTCCTTGATGTGCACCACCTCTGTCATGTCCCTGTGGAAATTATTGTATTTTGAATTACTCCACACTGTTACTACATCATATATTCAATGTAATATTGATAAACAAAGAGATCCGGGGTATATTAGACTTCTCCCATTACTTAACAATAGAAGACCTTTGGGTATGCTACTTGAGAAGGTGATCCTTTTCTGGAGTGTGAAGTGAATTCCTCTCTGCCTCCTCTGTGATGGGCTTGTGTGTATATAACCCACCTGACTCTCAGTACGGTGAAGGAACCATCCTTCATGCCCAGCGCCAGGTGGATGCCATCAGTGCTCACTGCTGCACAGCGGATAGGCTCATCCATGTTACACCGTGCTATCAATGCATGGTCTATAAGGCTCCATATCCTATACAACACAACAATATAATGTTGTAAAAGGTCAAGGTCCTGTTCTTTTGCAAGTCTATAAATGTGTATATGATTTTGTGTGTATATGTTTTTAATTTGAGGATGAGGTCAACTTGGTACCGGATAGATCGGTCGTCACTGCCGGTCATAGCAAGAGGTTTGGTGGGGTGCACAGCCAGGGCCCAGAGCTCGCCCTCACAATGGCCCTGCATGATGAGGAAGGGCTTGGTGCGGTCGTGCACCACCACCTCAAATATCTCACTGTCCTGAGTGCCCACCAGGATGTGGTCCCCTCTCCAACACACACTGCGCACCGACAGTCCTGAAACACCAAAAAGAAAAAAGAAAAATACATAAATATATATATATATATATAGATATAGATAGATAAACATACCATGGAATATTTTTAATCATACAAGTAGCCGTTTAAGTAATTCTTGGAGACGGTGAACATTGACAAATGTTGAAATGACTCAAGGAGATTGGGGGAGCAGACAAGGAGGGTACTGGGAGCTTGCTTATGAATGTAGACATCTAGAGATCTGCAGGGACGCCAGTACTGGGCATAACACAGTTGAATTTAAAGTTGGATTGTTTGAATATGGTAACCTTGTCAAGTTAACCCACCTCTAGCATTTTCAGCTCTAGCTACTGATGAGTCAAAGCAAATTGTGTAAAAGAGCAAAAGAAGAAAGAGCACCCATTAGCAATAAAACACTGCATAATGATTACTCTAGTCAGCAAGAGATGCTAAGCTTTTATAAAGAACTGAATTATAATATTTCAAGCTTTATGTAATTATCCCAGTGCCAAAAGCTACAGAAAATACTAGGCACTCAGAATGAGCTGATGGACTATGTATTACCTTTATATCCCTGGTCTGTTTCCCTGAGGTCGATGACAGTGATGGGTTTGAAGCTCAGGTCCCACAGTCGAATGCAGCCATCCCTGCCACCAGTGGCAAAGCCCTCTTCACACGCATTCATGCTGAAAATCCCTGACTGCAAAACCGCACATGCAAAAGCTGTGGTTATTGTGGGACTGAAGACCAGTAGAATCAACAACACATTTCCATGCCAAAACATTTGGATTCTTTAAGGTCAAACTTTCTGCATTGTTTGTAATGTAAATCATTTCACTATCAGATTAATCTTTTATGTCTCAGATTAATTTATTTGTGCCAATAAATTAGCTTAATGCATGTTCTAAACTCCACTGTCAGTCCCTAATATGTGTATTGGAAATAACAGCATATGATAATGGAACATGCAGAACAGGGAATAATGTAAAACCGCTGTCAAGACCACATAAGAAAGTCATGGGCACTAAAAGAGTCCACCCGATATTCCGAAAGCATTCATTAAACAACAGAACTATGAGTTAATATAGCTGAACATGCAAAGGTCTGGCAGTAGTGTATGTTTGTGCATGTGTTCATGGGGATTGTGACAGTGTAGGATGAACAGAGATGAAAAGCAGCATTTGCCATCATGCAAACCACAGGGAAACAATGGTGGAAACCAATATGACCGCAGAAAAAGAACACCAGGAGAGTTGCTTTAGGCCAGCCTCCTAAAGACTTTTTTTTCTTTGTTTCTTAAGTTTGGCTTAAGTTAACAAGGAAGTCATAGATCTGGGCCTAAAAACTAGCATGAAATGCAACATTACCACATCTATCAAATAGGGTTCAGTAATTCCCTATAGACTTGTCATTCCAGAGGTTGTTTTACAAAACACTCCCTGTATTAGCTGAAACAATATTATATCGATCTGCAGCTATCGTAAATAATAATTAAAGCATTTGTAAAATAAATAAATAAATAAATAAAATAATTTCCCCACTTGCATTAACCTACCTATGGTTAAGTCATGCAAATTTCAATCGGAGGCCACTAAGGTAGGAAATGTAGAGGGACACTGCTTACCCCGTGGGCCCCCTGAATGGTCCGGATCAAGTTGATTCCCTTCCAGACGTAGATGTCACCGTTCAAGGCACCGGAGTATGTGACCTCATCCTTGGCACATGCCACGCAGAGGATGGTCTGCAGCTCGCCTGTCCTCCCAAACACACCGCGTTTAGGGGTCAGAGCATTCCCACACAAACTCCAGAACTGAGGAGAAGAGAGAAAGGACCTAACAGTTGAAAAATTATAACTTTTATATTGACCCTTCTGTTTGTACCTTTTGGTACTCTTTTATGTATTATAAACATAACACATAAATAAAAATTCTGAGATAATAGGACCTATTTTGAAGAAAATTGTTTCTAGGTCTCTTATGCCTACTGTATACCTAACAGCACACACAGATACACATCTAGCTGGTGTAACACACAAACGCACTTGAGTTGTGTTTAATGAAAAAGAGCTCTAAGATGCATAAACATGATATCTGATAACACACAAGGACATTCTGGGCATAACCATTAGTTCATGGCTTTCAGTTGTATGCACGTGTAAGAGACACTGTATATTTCCACTTCTCCAGGTCACACGCACATCTATCTGGCAAAACATCATGATGTGCATGTGTGTGTATGTGAGAGAGAAAAAGAGAGAAACACTGCAGAGCTCCATTTTTCCCCAGTCACGCACACCAGTCTGAGAGAGCACTATGAAAGCCACAGGGTCACCTGTGTGTGTGACCTCATCCTGACAAGCACAGAACTGAGCAAGGAGAGAAATATATATATATTCATCCTTTCATACAGAGAACACTTTAAGCTATTTAGTCTTTAGCGCTATAGGTCCAAAATGTATACAGTTTACAACTATGAATTAAATTTTTTATTTCAAATAGTGTGCGCATATCTTTTCCCTTTCCCATGTAAGCATGAAGACACATAAACATACACATATGAGTGTTGTGAAATAAGGGAGCATTTAGCATGTGCTTTCAATGTCAAGATTCTTTATCAGTTCAGGCTAGTCTTATACTAGTGTATTCCACTGTGAAGAGCTTAAGAATCATAAAGAGATGGCAAGCCTAGGTATTGATTTCTTCTGCCCTGAACAGTCATACCCTATTCAGTAGACACTTGTGGTGTTGAGAAGTGAGGCTGAAGCATTCAGTTACAGTCAGATGTGGTAAGGCTGTTAGGATGCTTATAACAGTCATACCAATCACACCACTCATATGTGTGTTTGTGTGTCTTCATGCTTAGATAGGAAAAGGAGAAGATCTGAGCATCCTAACAGCCTTACCACACCCTGATTCCTTTTCTTTACTACCACTTGAATCACTTGAATTTATCCATTGACCACCTCTGCCCTCTATCTTCCAGACCAAGAAAGTCTTCTCACACCGTTCCTTGCATGTTGGATGTGCTACGCAGCAATTAGAGAGAATTAAGAGCAGCTGAGAGAAAGTGAAGAAAATCACAACTTGATGCGGATCTCCTCTCATACCGCTCTCTGCTAACAAAGTTCTCTCTAATTGCTGCGTAGCACATCCAACATGCAAGGAACGGTGTGAGAAGAC
>JAOUQW010000002.1:9750625-9764929 GCA_028565825.1 Olivaichthys viedmensis | reverse complement strand
GCCTGTGTCCGTCCCGTATTGTCTCCTGTTGTTTGTGTGTCAGCACACCTGTCGCGGTGTGCTTAGTCTAGTATGTTTAACCCGATGTCTGTGCAGAAAATAAATATGTTGTTTATAGAAAGCGGCTTTGTGCATGTGTCCGCACCCCGGAACCAAACCGTGACACTTTGGTAACTTTCTTATGTGCTACGAGTGCCTAATCAAAGTAATCAAGATTTAGGCTTTTTATAATTAGATCTAGATTGTTTCCAATATCAAGTCACAAACATTTCCCAATTCCCTTATACGTAGTCCGAATTTTCTAGTTTTAGAGTATTGAAAGTGAGCACATTGCTTGAAGCTTAACCAAAAATGTTAATATATGGTGTTCAAAACGTTCTACTGGCAGTGTATGAGGTGGAGGCTTACCCTTAAAGGCATGGGTTAAAACCCACAAACAACAAAATGTTGCATAACATCTGTTCATCCCAATAATGCTCACCATCTCACCCCAACCCATGGGCTCCTCTTCAAGAGAACAGCATGAGGGAATAATAATAATAATTCAACAACACTTTTTTTCATTTAGAAAATCTTAAAGTGTCTTACAAATAAGACAAGATTGTGGGCTGCCGCATTCTGAACTATCTTAAGCTTACTCAAAAAGACAGCAGTGCAGCCAGCCAGCAACACGCTGTAATAGTCCAACAGCTCAAGCTTTCCATCTGCATGGATCCATTGCCTTTGTTCCACTCTATTTCAATAAAGTCTGAGTGTGTTTTCTGCTCCTGAAGTCTAAGCTCTTGGGGACTTTCTAAGCGTATCAAGCTAATGCTATTCAGCAGTGGAGAGCAGTAAGACAGAAATCACTGGGTGAACCGGACCATTCCAGAGCACCACTACATTTTTGTCTGATCTCCCACCGTCTCTGTACCTTGTTCATCTAGTGGTTTAAGCAGAGATCTGTGGATCTCATTATGTGTCAAATTATGGTCTTATTGATTATATCGAACGAAAAGCTAGATTGACTTCATCACCATCAACAAAAGGTTTCGCAATGCCATCACACAAGTGAAAGGATACCCTGGTGTGGATTGTAACAGTGATCATGTGTTGCTGGTGGCCTCCGTACGGCTAAAGCTGAAGAAGCAAAACCGAGAAAAATCACAGCCACGACTGGAACTCTGACGACTTAATTCAAAGGATATGACAAAACGGTTCCAGGATAAAGTACGTCATAAGCTATCAGAGATAAACAACAAAGACAACTATGCTCAGGAGGAACTCAAAAATCTAAGTTGTGTGATCAAGGAGACAGCGAAAGAGTTATTGCCAACTACACCACGTATAAAGAAGCAGAAATGGATGACAAACGAAACACAAGGCCTGATGGACAAACACAGACTGACAAAAAGAGGCTCGACTGAGTACAACAGATTGAACAGTGAGATTCGTCGAATGTGCCACCAAGCGAAAGAAACTCTCTATGTTATGCAATGTGAGGAACTGGAACAACTAGAGAGAACAAATCCTCAAAAAATGCATGATGAAATGAACAAAGTGATGAGATACAAGACGAGCACTACAAAGAGCTGCGTAGAAGCGAAAGATGGGAAAAATCATCAAAGAACAAGAAGCAATATTGCAGCGGTGGCAACGATACATTGGCGACCTATTCGCAGACAATCGTGGCGATAGATCAACAACCAGAAATCAGGAGGCAACCCGATTCTTATGGCAGAAGTGACAAAAGCGATGAGCAGCATGGCAAAAGGCAAGGCAGTGGGGCCAGATGGAATTGCAGTCGAGATGCTCTTAGCATTGGAAGTTTTTGGTGTCAATCAAATAACCAAGCTGGCAAATAAGATCTATAACGAAGGATGCTTTCCAGCAGAGATGTGCAAATCTATATTCATCACTATCCCAAAGAAACCAGATGCTAGGAAATGCGAACATCATAGAACCATCAGCTTGATGTGTCATCTGACGAAGATGATTCTCCGGATACTTTTGAACAGGCTGCGTGGATGGAAGTCTGGGGAGGTGGCTGAGGAGCAGTATGGTTTCATGCCAGACAAAGGTACTCAAAATGCTATATTTGTGCTGAAAATGCTGGCAGAAAGGGCGTTAGAGATGCAGAAAGATGTCTATGCATGCTTTATCGATTATGTGAAAGCTTTTGATAGAGTGAGACATGAGCCACTGTTTGAGATGCTGGAATCTCTCGACCTGACCTGTTCTCTCTGTACACAGAGACAATAATGCGTAGTATTACGGAAATGGAAGGAGTCAAGATTGGAGGTGTCAACATCAACAACGTAAGATATGCAGACGACACTGTGCTGTTAGCGGATACGGAGCGGAAACTGCAAGACATGTTGGAAGTGACTGTAGAAGGGCTTGACATAAACAGAAGCAAATCTTTTGTTATGGTCTTTTCTAAAAACACAACCACTCCAACCTGCAACATATTAGTGAATGGAATAACACTGGAACAAATAGATCGGTTCTCTTATCTTGGCAGCATGGTAACAGTAGGTGCGAAATCAGAACAGGAGATCAGGCGTCGAATCGGTACCGCCAAGACAACATATAGAAAGCTGTATCGAGTCCTGGCGTCGAAAAGTGTGTCGCTGGCAAAGCGGTTAAGGCTACTAAAGTGTTATATATGGCCTACAGTGTTGTACGGCTGTGAGAGCATTAGCAAGACGATGGCAGCCCGTCTGCTAGCAGTGGAAATGTGGTTCTTGTGCAAAACGATGAAAATCCCATGGGTAGATTTCCAATGTGGAGATTCTACGCCGAGCTGGCATGCAGAGACAATTGTTTGTGGGACACATCCTCAGAAAAAGAAAGCTAGAAGATCTCGCCTTGACGGGTCGTATCGAGGGGAAGCGGGCAAGAGGCCGCCAACGACTGACGTTACTCAAATGGTTGGAACGAGTAACAGATGTGAAAGCAGTCGTGCTCATCAAGATGCTTCAACAATGTAAAGAGATGGAAATTCTGACTGCCGCCTACGCCAGGATTCTGGCACGGCACATTGATTGATTATATCAGTAGGGCACTATATGAAATTATTATTATTATTATTATTATTATGAGCCATTTTCCTCCAAATGTGACTATTTGGAACTATAAATAACAATAAAACATCAGGAATCTTAAAAACATTTAGGAGCTTTTAATTTCAAGTCGTTATTTCTTTGCCTGTCATTAACTTGCTATACATGTGAATTTGGCAACATATTCCATACTTTGTGGGGTTTCTTTGTCAAGCTTTTTTTTTTATTATTATCTTAAATTAACTAATTGTAGCTTTAAAACAGTTCCTGCTTGAGGCATATTTTGCCTTTATAGAACATTACATTATTTCTCATTATTTTGAGTGAGTGGGTAAAACAGAAACGACATATCACTGCAGATAAAACACTTTGATTACATTTTATTTTAAGTGAGTTATCTGTTATCATTTGTTATCATCAACTTGTGTATAATAATTTGTCCTGCATATCACCTGGCAATCACTAGTCTTTATCCTACCCCCAGTGAAATACATAATCTGCAACTAAAAATAGAGAGAAGGCATTGTGCTTTCTGGGGCACTGGCACAACTTCTCACATTTATTCCTCTAGCTTCCTTCTTGTCTAGAGTATAGGGAGATAATGCTATGACATGCAAGGTAAGTCTGACAGTCCATGCAAAGATGCATGGGTATAGTGTAGTGCAGTGTAATATAACATGACATTTTTAATCAAGGCCTCACTTTAGTAAAGAGATTTCACTTTTCCAGTTGGTTATATGTACTGCTCACAAGTGATGTGACTAAAAGCATTTGGAGTGTGTTGGAGATATGAGGGATAAGGAAAGGTAAAGATTTGTCATTGGTTGAATGCATTCAAGCCAAATTACCCCAGCCATCTTCTTTATATAAAAATAAATAAAATGCATGGCTCCTGCTTTAAATTTCACATTTTTGGACCTATAGTACATTGTTAGAAACAGGCCTGCAGAGTCTGCTGAGTCCGTCTTTGAGCACTTACAGCCTGAGCTAGCTCCACCCTATACATTCCCTGCATGATGGAGATTACAGCAATCACGATGCTCTCATGAGCCTTAAGGACTTATGCTGGCCGGGGCAGATTTCAGAGGAAGACAAGATTAACCCCAAACCTCTCATTCAGTCCAGTCACAGGGACATACAGAGCAAATCAAAGAGTTCTCCTCCCCCCATGCGCACACACACACACACACACACACACACTCGCTCTCTCTCTCTCTCTCTCTCCTACCCTCCGCCATACGCACACACTTTCTTAAATTAATATCATGATGGAGTCAAACTACATCAGCTCTATTGTGAAACGACTTGTTTATCGAACATAGTTCAGATTAAAACAGAACATAAACATTCAAATTGGAGACATCCTTCCCTTTTTAAAAAATCCATGTTTTAAAAACATTCAATTGATTTAAACACTTTGTCCACTATGTACCACTAAAATGAATACCCCATAAGGGCTTTTCAAAAGCATAGTGAATCTATAATGCTGCTTTTACACTCTAAAGGACCTGTCTGACCTTCCGTTTTGAAGTGAAAGAGTCTGTGTGAATGTGTGTGTCTGTGTTTTGCTGGAGCAGTGGTGGTACTGGAGCCTGCTCTCTAAATCTCAGTGCTGTGGGTTTATGGTTTATTCTCTATGTCCAAACAGATCAAGCCTACGCAGTATGTAGGCTCAGGAGCAGCCTCATTATCCACTGCATTTGACAGCCTTTGAGCTTACAGTCAAATATTTCCATATTAAAAACATCCTTATTATATACAAGAAAGTCTTTGGCAAATTTGAACGTCAAAAGATTTGACCACACAGTCACGAAGCTAAAGTGAAACGTTTACAGTGAAACTAATGCAGGCTGAATCTAAAGCTGATATTAAATCTAGCCTCCATTATTAATATATACTCTCTGTGAAAAATCAAACGTAAACCAATTTTCCCAGGGACCACTCTTTTTATTTCTATTAGCTAATGAGTTGGGGAGTTGCAGTAGTGGATTGAGCAGCCTGCGAGATGCTCAGTTTGCTATTGCCCTGCTGGTCTATTAGCTAATGGGACCGAAGCCTGCGTGGGTGGATGGGTCAGTGCAGGGCTACACACGCCGTGCTGTTTAAGTCAGCAGCAGTCACATTTTTACTTGCAGCCCTAACCTACATTGCCAATTTGACAGTATTGATTTGTACTGACATACCAAAGAGACAGGAAACGTTTTCTTATATGTTTGCGGCATCAGTTACTGAAATATTAAAATCGTCAATCTTAAGATCAATCCTACAATAATAAATGCATTATTTGTATATCGGTACAAGTCAGAACAGCCTGTTATCTGGATTAAAAATGGGGGCCAAATAGAGAGGGACATTTTAGCCACTTGGAATTGTGGGTCCTCTGAGAACACACATACTTTTTTTTTTTTAAGGGAACGGTCACATTTGGCTGTTTTTCATATCAGATAGTGCTGCACCATGCCAGAGCTTTCAGAATATCCCAATATTTACTAAATCTGTTTCAGACAAAAATGCATGATGTGCATGTTCAGTCCACTAACCGATTTGCTTTAAACTTTAAAATAATATTTGCATCACGTCTAACAGTGTTGCACAGAGGTTCTGTTACTTAATCTCATATCAGGTTTTCTTCAGTGGTGGTGATGTTTCTGTCGATACTGTCTGATCGGCAACGAGGTCCCCTCAGAGGTCCAATCTGGATTTGGTGCCTGTAAATTCAAACTCGAAATCCATCTTGAAATCTTCTGGCTTAAAGTGTTCTGAACACACAAATGTTTCTCAATACATCTAACGGAGTGTTTTCATTAAAAATCGAGTTATTGATCATTGGCGAATCATTGGCAGTTACTGATTATCACCTTGTTCAATGTTTGCTTACTGCACATTCATCAACAGCACAAGACATATTGACTGAAAAGAAGTATCAATGCTACAACAGTGACTTGATGAGATGAGAATTCAGCAGTTCTCCACGCTGTTTTGGTTAAAGTGTGGGCACGGTCTGGTCTGTACAGTGCAGACATAACCACGTCCCCAACCCAAAACAGAACAAACAAGGTCTAGGTGATGTAGGAAGTAATTATGTTCTAGGGTCTGGAATAAAACACTTCAGTGTCCCTAAAAGTTTACGACAAAATGTTCTATCCTGAACATTTGTTTAGTAGATGAGACAACTAACCACAAGTTACCTTGATAATCACAATGGCCATTCTCAAGGTAACAAAATGTTCATTTCCTCTGCTGAAGAAAAAAAAAAACAGACTAGCATGACTTCTATGCTGCTCCACGCTGGTTTATATTGGTTACTGGTCCGGTGCTGATTTAGCTAGCTAAGGTTCATTCATTATGCTGTTCACACTGGTAACCAGTTTATGCTGATCTAATCTGTTTTTTACAGAAAAGTTCTTTGGGCTTTTACAATATTTATTAACCTACTTCTATAGGCTAAGCTATGCTAAGCTGCAATAACTGCACCAAGGGTATATTTGAAAGTGAGAAGCAAAGTGGGAGTGTTTAAAACAGTTATTCTGCACTGTATCAGAGATTAATCTTCCCAGGCAGAGGCGTTTTATAATCTACACTCCTGGCTTGGAACTGACTCTTTCAGTCACTGCTGCTCTCGCAGGTCAGACACACACACTGGAATACTTAAATAGCTTTTGTACTGTATATGACGAGGCTTATGTGTATGAGTATGTGTAGGGGGGCAGGGGGAGGTAAGAGCTATACTCTGCTGTGATCAGATAAGCAGCTTTGCGATAATAAATGAATGAATGCACTCGTGCTAAGGGTTACAACAGCCAAGTAGGACAGAGAAGAGAAAGAAAGAAAGGAGAGAGAGAGAGAGAGAGAGAGAGATGGGGAGCGAGTAAGAAAATGAAAGAGAGAGAGGATTCCCTTCTGCAGGGATAGACCAGGACAGTAATGGGGGAAGCCAGGCTGATCACCGCGGAACCAGTTGACGCGAGAGATCTGTCTCTTAGCATTAACATCACAGTAATGGGCTCACATGTGCATGACTGCGCCCTGTCAACACACATGCACTCTGCTCCCTGGGCTTGGCCACATGGTCTATGAGTACACCCACACACACTTTCTGTCACCCATGTCAGCTTCACATAATTTACATGTAAATCCACCCAAATAATCCTGACGATCACATCACTACACGGTAATTGCGCATGATGTTTGAAAACACCTATTAGTGTTTGCAAATGCACTCAAGTGAAGAGAACATATAAAAAGGAAGATGTACAGCAGTAGTCATGTGGACTTGGTTGTGGTGTATAATCTTCCCTTAGATTAGGTGAAGGGCTTCTCTCTGGGAGTGCAGCCATGCACACTTGCACACTGCTGTCACATCCGCACCAGTCAGCCAGATCTACGCTTCCCAGAATCCACCACTCACTCCCAGATCACATGACATGTCACCTGAGCTACTTCCTTGTTCCCACTCACCTGACTTTTGATCACACACACCGGATCCCAATCACCACTCCCTATATAAACACCAGTCCAAACACACAGAGGTTGCTAAGTTTTGCTCCCGTGTATTTGGACAATTCATCGAGCGCTATTCTGACGGAATTCCTGTGTATGACTCTGGACCGTACTACTGGACTTCCGATTCTGCCTGAGCCTTTGATACCCCGTTTGCGGATCGCCCGAACTAACTCCTGTCCTCCGACTCCGATCCTGCCTAATCCCATTCTGCTATTTTGCTTATGCTTCTTCGTCCATTGCCTGCAACTGCATCCGATCTGTACCGAGCCTGACAACTGCAATGCAAAGTAGCAATGTTTACAAGTACATAAAAACATCCTCATCAAGTTCACCAAGCACAATTCTCTTCACATCTTGGCTGTAAAATACAGGTCGTTTGCGAGCACCTGGACTGTAACAATGTACAGTACATGCGCTGGAATGTGTATTTCCAACACCCCACCCACACAGTTTCACACTCTTCATACCTATATTAAAAGTAATATGCTTTTCCCCTTGATTGCACGCCTACACAAACACTGGCACACACATCCGCACTCGTTTATTGATACTATTAGAGCATGAGCAGCAGGAGGCAATGCGGATTAAGGATTATGTTGAAATGATTGCATGCATGTGCACATGGCTTACAGGTGGCACGGCAAGAGAGACAGAGATAGTGAGAGCCAGAGAGCTTGAGCTTGTGTTCGTGTGGTGAGATGTGCAGTCAGCCCTCCCCCACACCTGAGTGCACACGCACACACACGTTCACATTCCCATCATATAAATGACGCTCAACAGCGACCTGTGGGCTGTAGATCTAATGTTCCTGTTCCAACACATTTTTGTGAGGAGAAGACTCCTAACATTGGACAATTTCCCAACATTTTCGCACTAACTTGTATTGGCGCAACCTGTGACTTTGTCTCCTGATAAACACGAAAACAATACCATGGCATTAAGCAGCACAGTGTGCGTACATCAGGAAAACTGAACAGTTAAAAGAGAGCAGGTTGCCACATAATCGTTCGTTTAATTCAGTCACGCCCTTTTTCCTCTTTCATTCATTCTCCATCTTCATTCACTCCTTTGTACATGCTGAGCCTCTTAAACAAACAGACACCTGATCCTGAGGGCAATTTAACATCAGTAGAGCGTGCAGCAGGTACCAATTAACCAACATTCACCTAGCACATAAATACACATCGGGGTGGACTTCAGGACTTCGACCACAACCGGTGCTGTTAAAAAAGGACTCATGAATTCTGTGACGCTTTATTCAAATACTCTTATATTCTCAGTAACCTCAATAAATATACGTATTTTCTTTACTTTAGTTACATAAATCTGCATTCCTAAACCATAAATAAAGATATTCCTGGACAAGCTGAGCGTGCAAATCGAATTTTCAAGACTTGGAGGTTTGTCTTCAGCTTTTTTCTAAACACATTGATTAATTATATCAGTAAATGCCAAACACAGCCTACAACATCACTCAGAAGGGCATTCAGGGATTACGATGTCATTCACTCTGTGATAATCTCTGGATGACACCTTTGTGAAAACATGGCCCCTTTATAGACACCAATTGAGCAGAACTTTTTCTGTACCAAACCTGATGTGTGTACATAGTTCGAGGCTAAAGTCTCCTTGAGTGCATTTTTCAGAGCTCAGCTTTGCTAAGTGAAGTTAATAATGAATGTTCAGGTAAGCATATTCAAATGATCACCTGCCAACCACACTGCTGCAGCCACTTCTTTATACAGCCACCTACTTCACCCACTCTGAATTCTGGAGCCACCTGTTAAAGAGTGTGTGTGTGTGTGTGTGTGTGTGTGTCTGGGCAGGACAGGTCTGCAGATTCTAATGGTCATTATGGTCATTCCAGTTATCACCAAGTATCTTCGTCGAGACTCTGCAATCTAGACGTAATACAAATTGTAGAAAATGAATACTTTATCTTTTATTTTTCTTTCAGAATTAAGCGTATTAATAACTTGCTTTAAAGCCAGTTTGGCAAACATCCCCAGGGTGGCTAAACACAAACTTTTAGGGTCACATTTAGTATAACACTGCATTCTGCATTGTTCAAATAGAGCTAAACTTTATAGACGAGTCAAACCTAAAGCTTACGAGATCCGAGCATCTGCTCTATTAGACCATTAATCCTGTTTTTCTCTTCTTCAACTGAAAGCACAGTCATACAATGGTTATATTAGCAACGTGTTGCCTTATCAGAAGTTGAGCACTTTTCAGCCATGCAGCATGATACACATGCAGAGAGACTAATTCATCATTTGAAGATGACAGGAGCCCCTCTATTGTCTAAAGAAGGGCTCATATATTTCTCTTTCTCTGTTCCATGTGATTCACTGTTAGACACAGCTCGTTTTACATCAGCTGGACCCATGCTGCACCACCCACCGAGCATTTTACTCCAAGGGCAACCACCATATGAACAAACACAGCCACAAAAGCACAACACGCTGACACACACAATGCTGCCAACGCATTGGTCCTGCATCCTGCACATGTTGGCCTGCTCAGAGTACATTTATACATGCAGAAAATGATCCAGAACAGCATGATGTAAACCACTGTTCTTCTAAAATGTACACTGAAATGGAAAGCTTTGTTTATACAGCACGGAAAATCCGACTTTTTTTTTCTAAAATCAGATGTTTTGACTGAGTAACCAAATTCGATTTGTTTGTTCAGACTGAAGTCGCATTTCCTCCAATTATACACATTGGTTGTCATAGTAACAACGCAGGCAGGCTTGTAAGGAGTAGTGCAGGGCAGGTAAAAGTTAGCCAGTTAGCTTGCTAACAACATTGAGATCTCACCGTGGATTATGGTTTATATAAGGGAAACGTCAGGTCACGGTCTTGAACATATTTGGCACAGACAGCAGCTAAACAAAGAAAAAAACACAGACCAACTCTTTGTTGCTCTAGGCCTTGGGACTCTCCTCCCAAGATGTGCCTTCATGCTGGTTTTTATTCATGTTGTTGTTCTTGAGGCGCGCCTTGCACCGAATGATAAAAAAAAATACCATAAAAAGCATTTGACGGGTCAGACTGAGTCGCATGTCTCGAAATCTCTTGCCTTGAAATCACATATGAATGGCTTAAGTGCGCAACTTGAAAAGGTTTGGATGGATATGCCAAAAAATTGATTTGTGCTACGTGTCTGAACATAGCCTAAGTGTTAAAAGCATTTCTTGACTAAATACTTCATCAACTGACACACACACACAAACACACTTTCACTAGAGAGTCTGGTACTTTTCATCACTAAACGTGGCCAAGAACCGCCTACTTTCACAGGAAGAGGCCACCTGACTGACATTGCAAACAAGCAAACACAGACTTTTCCCATAGCTGGTCAACAAATAATAAAAAAATTATAAAATAATTCTTCTCATCTGACACCGGTGTACGGAAGTGTGCATACACAGTCGTGTGGATAGCCAATCAGATTGCAACCTTCAAGATTCTGAAGCTTGTGTTCAGCTAAGTGTACAGACGCTCTGTGGGCTCTGAGGGACGCTGAGACTATGCGCCAGTCAAACTGGAAAAAAGTGACCGTTTTATTTTACCTACTGTAAAATAAGTCTTAAATACGTTCTATACACATAGACAGTATTTTACCATAGAAATTTTATACAGTGCATAAGAGAAGTCTATTACAATAGAATAACAATATGACACTGGTGCCATATGGAGGCATTTAATATGCATGAACAGTGAATGACAGTCATCTCAGTCTGTCAACCACGAGGCCACATTCTGCTATTAACGTAACCAGAGAAGCATAGGCACTTAAGGGACATCTGAACTGACACACACGTAAACACACGTCTGAAATGTGAGGCAAATCAGTCCTCAGTGGTTGCCTGGTCTCCAAAGTGAAGGGCGTGTGTAATATTCAATTCAGTCTCCATATTCTGCTTTCATCTGTGTAGTCGTCCGAGGGTGTTTCTCTCACTGTTCCATTTAACACTAGTTTTGGAGCACTTTGTAGCTATGTAGCTTTGTAGCTATGGCGCACTATGCAGCTCCATGTCTCCTAAATTAGTCCCTGTGGCCTGTACGTTGTTTCAGGCCACCCGGCTTCATTGTCTAACTTGCTCTCTTTCATGCAGTTGAACACATTCCTGTGTGTGAGCGCCGCTGTGGTTCATTCACTCACTGTGGTGCAGTAATGTATGGAGTCCAGTTATCAATCACCGATAAAACAGAATTATTCAGATCCTAAACATTGGCATTTTTCACCCATCTCAGCTCTAAGTAAATTCATTTCAATGAATTCACAGATATTCTCTGCTTGCATATAGGTACAGGAATAGATAGAGGCGCGGATGAAGCACAGTTGAAAAGGTCACTTTCTTTCTAACCTAATTAATAATGGAGGATTGAGCCAGCCGACTAGCAGGAACGTATCCACCCACCCCCTCCTACAATCACTAGGACAGCACATACACACATTTTATATCACTCTACTGGAGACAGCGTGCTAAACAGGTGAAAAGAATGGAAACAGGATGAGAGCCTAGACCTTATGAGCGCTAATACGACTGCAAAAGCAATTCCTTGGGCATAAATAACAGAATAAGTGTTAAACAAATGTAACCACGTAAGCAGAGGTTTAGTTACAAAAGATTTCCTGTAGCTGACTGGCTATTTAAACAGTGCCAACATCTCATTAACAGCTTGAAAAGTCATTATGTCAGGAGGCGCAACCACAGTCTAAGTCAACAGGCAACTGTAAAGTCTACTTCGTGGCATCTAGCACACTATGGGGTTCTTCGGGCTGTCGCTTTTGGGGGAACCCTTAAATGTTCTATGTCGAGCCTTACAACAACAAAAGGGGGGGGGTTCCTTAACAAATTCCAAGTAGAGCCGTTAACCATGCAAAGAGCCCTTGAGAAACCCGTACATTTATCTAGTACTTGAACATTTTGATTAAAAAATAAAATAAAAATTGACCCAGAATTGAGAATGAGAGAAATCTTTAGGACATTAGACGTCGTTCGAGCCGCAGGACGGACACTGATTACTCGTTGACAAGGAGCTTGTCATCATCATGTCCTTGAACACCCAGTTCATCGGGACCTTACACCCGAGCGCACATTACTGGAGTTGTGCACAGCCTACAGTTCCATCACAGCCAAACATATGGTCGAAAACGCAGATCCACGTCCAGGGTCGCTCACCGAGCCGCGCGCGCTGCACGGCCGCTGTCCAGCACCACGAGCTCCTGAAGGTTAACGAGGCTGACGCCGAGCCGCACGGCGCGTGGAGCGGCTCTCACGGCCAACCTCCCGGTCTCGCGACGTGTTATATAAGTAACGTTAACTGTAATCGTGTTGGAGCTCCTCACGAGCACGGTCCTGTGTTTATTAGCTCTCCACACCGACTCATTTACTGCCTGGACGTGGCGCGTTTCGGTGACTATAGCTCGTCGGGTGGTATGCATGTATGCATGTATGTATTTTTTAAACCAGTTGAATTTATTACCTGATTATGTCGTCGTTGTGACCCAGGTAGAATTTCTGCTTGTGTTCCCGTGTGTTGTACACAACTCCAACACCTGCCACGAAGTACACGATCTCCTTGGCGGCCGTGTAGTACAGGTTGTTGCGGCACTGGTGGCCCCGGTAGCCGTAAACCCACTCCAGGCGCAGGTGACAGTTCGGAGCTGTTCTGTCAGCCATGTTCGCACTTGTTCCTCTACGAAGCGGATTTTTCCTTGCTCTCAAAGCGCCGCTCAGTCAGTCCGCTGTCAGAGCACCGTGTCAGCCTGAACACAAGAGCTCCGACATTTTCCTTCACACCGACTCCTCGCCTTTTCTCAACTTTGTCCCGTTTGCATCCTGTTGGCGCATATGTGCTTTTCGAAGCCTGCCTCGTACTTCTTCACAGCTGCAAAGTGTGTAGCCCACCTTCTCCTCGCTCCTGACCGCACCGGTAGCTTTGCGCCTGTGCCTTGCTCAAATCCACTTATTTAATTATATATATATATATATATATATATATTCTTTTTTTTGTGCATATCGTTTACCTCGGACCGCCCAATCGCGAGCTGTAGCGATGATGGATGTACAAGCCAGCCAATCGCGTGTCTGAAACTTTACAGCGCATCCTTGAATGAAAACTGACAGACCAATGGCGGTGATCTGCGAGACTATGACACGGGTTAGACGTGGGTTTGTTCACGGGAATGATCGTGTAGTCGTAATGCTTCATTTGTCCTGTTACCTTTTGTAATGACGAAAACACTATGCGTCATTACAGCCACATGCAGGCATGAAGGCAGAAAAGCATAAAAACACACATTGGAAAGGAGTGCTGGAGGCTTGTGATCCTGAACAGCTGAGGAAGACGGTCTGTTTGTCTTTTAACAAGCGAGTCAAACCTACTTTACCTCAGTGTGTGGTGCCATACTTGGAAAATGAGGCAAATAAATGTCTACAACTACAATAAATTAATGGATTTACAAATCACTGATTTTGGTTTTAAATAGCTTCTAAACTCATATCTCTCTCTCACACACACACACACACACACACACACACACACTCTCTCTCTCATACACACTCTCTCTCTCTCTCACACACACACACACACACACACACACTCTCTCTCATACACACTCTCTCTCTCTCTCTCTCCCTCTCCCTCTCTCTCTCTCTCTCTCTCTCTCTCTCTCTCTCTCTCCCTCTCTCTCTCTCTCTCCCTCTCTCTCTCTCTCTCTCTCTCTCTCTCTCTCTCTC
>JAOUQW010000002.1:9722005-9733576 GCA_028565825.1 Olivaichthys viedmensis | reverse complement strand
CCTCTGTCTCTGTCCTGCTCTCTGTCCCACTCTCTGTCTCTGTCCTGCTCTGTCTCACCCTCTGTCTCTGTCCTGCTCTCTGTCCCACTCTCTGTCTCTGTCCTGCTCTGTCTCACCCTCTGTCTCTGTCCTGCTGTCTCACCCTCTGTCTCTGTCCTGCTCTCTGTCCCACCCTCTGTCTCTGTCCTGCTCTCTGTCTCACCCTCTGTCTCTGTCCTGCTCTCTGTCTCACCCTCTGTCTCTGTCCTGCTCTCTGTCCCGCTGACTGCTGCTGGCTACATGTCGCAAGAGTCGGCTAGCTGACTTGTGTTTCTTGCCCATTTCATGAGCAACAGATAGCGCAGCTAGCTAGCTAGCATGACTGCCCTGTCACTTTATTTCTCAAGCCCTGCAGCCACTGGTGTGTAGATACTTCTAGAAAATAATGCCCAGCTCCGGTTCACAGGTCGTGTTCAACACCGCACGGCCCACATTTGTGACGGAAATCAGCAAGAAACAACAACAACAACAACAACAACTTGTTCAGGTACCTACCGAGCTAGCTAGCTAAGCCATGTCTCTCATTCCGTCGGATATAGCAGGCTGGGTAGCTAGCTCGAGAGCGGTGCGTGATCCTCCATGATCCTTCCTGCTGAAGCCCGTAAACAAGCGCGCTGAGCTCGAACAGAAAAACGAACCGTTCAAGTCCAGTCGCGCTGAAATTGCGAACTGGACCCCTGGGCTGATCACACCCTCGTGACGTAAGGCCGACCTCATTGAGTCAGACCGCCAGCGCGTTCTGTCCCGAGTGTGACGCGCCTGACGCGCCGCGCGAGCGCCGCCTGCTGGCCAAATACACGCACTTTCGTCTCAAAACTTGGGTTGGTGCTCTAGGCAGCGCCACCGGACTGAGCCGCTTTTCTTGTTCGTTCGTTCGTGTTCTTCAGACTACGCAGAGCAAAACACTAGAAATCACACAACTAAACATTGCATTCAACGGGAAAGATCTATTCAACGCTAGAGTATGATAATCCTCAAGTCACGAGAAATCATCCTAGAATGGTCATATTTAGCCAGCAGACAGATGTTTATTGTTGATATGGTTGTACATCTGACATTTAACTGAAGCCCAGGGGATACACATTTTTGCCAAGTAAAAAATATTCTTTCACACAGTACAAATACAAATGCACAAGAAGAGTTCAGGAAAAACACTGTACAACATAAAAAATATAGACTTTTCATAATTTTTGGAACAATCTGTACAACTGTTTAAAATGTATTTACAGACACGCTTAATGCATTTTCGGGAAGAGAATTTACATCGGATGAATAAAAAATAAAGAAGAAGAGGGAAGTGCTTTTGACTGCTTTTCACAATGCAGAGTGATCACAGCATGAGCTCCATCTCATCCGTTTAAGTGTCGCTGCTCAGCGTTGTGCAGCAGGGCTTGCCAAAAGGCTCAGGATGGATGAAAGGCAATGGAGCTTCTCCTTAACCAGCTCTGGTAACTTCTCATTCTCTTTATACCTAAGCAGAGATAGGCAAGGTCAAAAATAGGCAATGCTTTTTTCTTCTTCTTTAAAAAAAATAAATAAAAAATCACCTTCATTTCACATTCTTTTAATAGAAGCGCTTTACCTGGTAATGTGTCCTTGAGGAGACGTGAATGTGATGCAGGAGACTCCTGCCTGGACCACCAGCTGGGACCCATCATTAAACTGAACCCATACTTCACCACTTGTTAGCTAAAAAGCAAATAAATGATTGTAATAAATGGCTTCAAATAATATTTTTTATAAAGAATGAATTGCATGAACATACAGAATCTTACAGGGGAAATCACTACATAACTGTAGATGGCGAGTAATGCATTTCAGAGGTGGTGTAGTTTGTGCAGCATTTTTATTCTACTATACTCCATTTCTGAACAGACACTGGGCAAGAGCAAGTTATATAGTTTACCTGAGAGGCCCAGCCAATGTCGGGTACAAAGATGGACTTGAGCACTTTTCCTGTGCTGACACTACATCCATCTTTATTTGACTGCAGTGAGCTGCCTTTAGCCAAACTGGCTGTCGTAAAATCAGACCCATTGTAGGAAATCATCTAGTTATGTGAGGGGGGGGGAGGTAAGTAAGTTACAGCCTGGCATAGCTCAACCTATACAAATTTCACAATATAATGTCAAAGAAAACATGTTTTACTTTAAAACAGTACATTTAATTTATGCCATCAAGCTATCCACTATTGACAAACTTAAATTCCGGACTGGTGCTATGAAACTACCAGGCTTCAGTATTATGGAATATTTAGTTGAATTGTTATGCAAATGCATCATATGACAGAAATAACGTGCATCTCTTACGGAAGGGGTGATGTGTGGTGGGTGAGGTGGACTCAGGCACACCTGAGCAACCTCAACAGGTGCTGTAGGACCCCGATCAGAGGCAGGCTGGGCCACAGGACAGGGGGAGCCAGCGTTAGTGGGCCTCCTGACAAGCAGACATGGAACAAATAGATGCAAGAGTGAGACAGACAACAGGCGGGACATTGCAGTACAAAGACAGTGGTCCTGCTAGACCTGAAATACAAATAATGTGGAGAGAAATCACTGCCTGAGTGGTATCTATCAGAAGAACAGTCTGACCGGCCAATAGTGATGGGGAAGAATGGTGTGGCTCCAGCGCTGCGCTGCTCCTCAGCACTGATGACAGCCTCCAAGGACAGACACGTCCTGTGCCCCTGACAGAAATACATGCCCACAAACATAATGGATGTAACTCCATGTAGCTACCTTGGACATTCCTCTCATGCCCTCTTTCAGTCCATTAGTAACAATTTAGTATTAATGGATAAATTCACTTAAATAAGGCTGTCTATGGGAGAAAACAGCTTCCGATTAATGAAGGAGGTTATTAGTATAATATATAAACAGACATTAAAGACTGCTGAGGCCACCACACGCGAGGCTTGTTGATTTAACAATGAAGAGTGAACGTCTCAGAATATTTAACGACTTGATGACTTGAACTCAGGATTAAGTAATGAGCGGAGCATTACCTCATCTGTGAGCTCCATGTAACGTCTGCACTCAGGGCTCACGCCGTTTAGACCTACATCCCCTTTCACTGTGTACGACTTGCCGCTCTTCTCTACCACTCGCACCTGATCGCTTGTCTTATGGGTCTTTGCGCCTACAAAAGGATAGCATATTATCAGCATCTCGTATAATTTGATAGCAAAGTAGATTACTTTGATGCTTAGCAAAAAAATAAACAATACTTTTGTCTCCTTTCATGAGACAAATTAATCTGCAGTCATTTCCCAGATCTTATTACATCTCAGAAATAAATATACACACACACACACACGCACATACATACATATATGTGCATGATGTGCCATTGCTACATCTACAGACGTACCTAGTCTGCAGTACCCACCGTCATAGAAGCATATTTCCAGGTCTGCATTAGGAGAGTTTTCCATGAACATGCACTTAGCAAACTTGGTGTACAAGGTTACTTTTGGAGTCTTTGACTTCACCAACTGGACAAACTTGGTGGCATATTGATACTTCTTCCAGTACTTCTCTAAGAAATAAAACAATTTATTTATAAATGTATAAATGTTCATGAGAGAGATATGCAGAATAGGTGAACAGCAACCATCATTTTAAACTCAGCATCCTCTTCAAGTCTTAATTTTGACTAATTTTACTCTTTCAAAATGCTACCTGGCAAATCTTCATAACTGCATATAAAAATGTCTTCTGGGGGAGAGGGCGGATGGTCGAGCACAGGGAAACCTTTACCCTCGTTGGGCTGGTACACAGTCACCTGTACAGGCAGATAAAGAATACTTAAGTCACTGAATTGTATTTTATGTAATATGACTTATTTTTTCCAGTGGAAGAAATTAATGAGTAAACAAATAAACAAATGAATGAATGAGCTATTCCTTTACCATGGCGCCATCACAGGATATCCTTAGTACTTCTTTGACCCTCTCCTGAACTCCTTGGCCTTTTAGGAGCTCCATACACACCTCTCCTGTGTCTAGGATGCTGACCTAAAGGGGCAACATATTAGCATGTTATGCACATCTAACCACAAAAATAATGTTGATAGCCCTAAAGTAGCCTCACTCACCACAGCATTTTTGGTTTTCTGTCGGATGGGCTTCAGTCTGGCTGCACATAGAGGAGGAAACAGAGGACTCTTCTTCTCCTTCCCCTCATTAGCTTTGCTCCTGGACAGGGAAGCTGTCTGTACATCTACACAGCTCTGAGGTGTTGGGAAGTGGCTCGCTCCAAACCCATCCTCCCTGCAGGGACCTGGGTCATTGTGTGAGGAGGATTGGTGGTATGACTGAGGGGGAAGGCCACTCGTTCCTCTCACTGTTGGTCGGTCACTGCAGGAAGGCAGAGCCCCCACTGCCTCTCGCCCAGAATGGAAACTCCCACTGCTGCTGTAGTTGCTGACGTCTGCTGGTCTCTTGAAAGACCCTTACAGTTAGAAACAAGAAGTTAAAAACACCAAAATCAGAGTATCAACATTAAGTTTAATGGTTATCACTATTGTTTTGCTTTTTGGCATCTTTTAAGATTATCATAGTTCTGCGTTTAAGATTTGGATGAACAATTCCGTCCTAGCTACGTGGGTTTAATGCAAAAATTTAAATACCATCTGTGCTGAACCATGGCTGTGTGCCAGATTCACCTGTCGGTAATCGGATAGGATGCACCGGAGCAGAAAAGGAGGTCCCAGAGCTGTGAGAGGAAAAATAACTATTTACTATAATCGTATAATAATACTATAATAATAGAAGTGAAAAGTATTGCAGATACAAGGTATAGCAAAATAATATTGTGGCAGTGATAGAATGGCGTATCTTTTTTTTCAGGTAGAAGTGTACAACAAAACTTTTCATACCGTTTTACTAAGAGGGACAATTAAAATTTGTTAGCCAATATCAATCCAATTAAACCCTTGAACTATTTTTTCCCTGTTCTTTGACAATACCAAAGTCTCTTACCTTGCTGGCTGTTTGACAGGAGGGGAAGGTAGGCGTCCATGTTTAGCGTAGCTGTGGGGGTTGTCCTGGTAACTGGAGGTTGATGGGAAAATGCGGCCGGACCCTGGGAGCACCTCCTCTGAGTGGCATCGCTCCAGCTCCACCTCCTGTCTCGAGTGGCTAAAGCCAGCACCAGAGCGATCAGAGGAGTGAGCCCGTCTCAGGTAGCGAGAATGGGGCCTTCCACTGACAAGATCCACAGGAACCCTTACACTGCCCGGTGGATGTGGCTCCCAGTCCTGCTCCCCCTTAAAGCTGGAGCTGGTGGATTGCTGCGAATGGCTGGGCAGTGGTACCATGCGGTTGGGTAAGGCCTGCCCAATCACATGCCTGCTTTTTCTCTGGAGCCGGCTGCTGCTGCTGTTGGTAGTAGTAGCATTGGATGCTGTAGATATTGTCGCTATGCCACTGTCCATGGAGCCTCCATCACTAGCCCCAGAGTCTTTGCTTGCGGTGGATCCATTCTGAGTCATAAAAGGGTGGTCTAGGACTGTTGAAAGGCTGGGCCTCAGAGACGGATTCTTCTGCAACAGCTGCTGAATAAGATCCTGAGCCTCAGCTGACACATGAGTGGGCATCTGATACTCCCCCAAAACCACTTTACTGAGGGTGTGTTTGACAGTGTTTGTGTCAAAGGGGGGCCTGCCCGTCAGGAAGGCATAGAACATGCAGCCCAGAGACCAGACGTCCGACTCCAGGCCGTGGGCGCTTCGGGTGGCCACCTCGGGAGAGATGTAGTTGGGCGTGCCGCACATAGTGAAGTGCTTCTCGCTAGGCAGCTTGAGCTGCGTGGCCAAGCCGAAGTCTGCTATTTTAATGTTCATGCTACTGGTGAGCAGCAAGTTGGAAAGGGTCAGGTCTCTGTGCATAATGCCATGGGTGTGCAGATACAGCATGCCCTTCACAATCTGGTGCATGAAGTGCCTCACTGTTGGAAGAGATTCAAGAATCAGTACACAAAAATAAATAAATACATACGTACACTAATAAAAAGTCCACACGTATGAATGTGCCGATCCAATACTGAGTATCGGCATGGGGACCAAGACTGCCCAGAGATGCTGGACCGGTATCGGATCAGATTTTACATATTTTGATCCTCTGACCTATTTTATGTCATGAACACGACAGATCACGCAAGTGAACACTGGACACAAATTTTCTTAAAGCACACTGCCATCGCGACGCTGATGTTTTTTCGTACCTTGGTAACAGAAGCTTGCTGAGAGAATTGTTTAAAAACAATTCATATCAAAAACTTTACACTTTTACAGTTCAGACAAAAAAAATAAAAAAATAAATCACCATCTTCTTCTGTAAAAGGCTTCTTCCTGTCTTTCAAATAGCGGCTCATCTCCCCATTATGGCACATCTCCAGGACCAGGTACACATAATTACTATCCTCAAAGTAATTGTACAGCTTGAACCAAGAAAAACAAAAAAGGGGCGGGGTCAACAGATGCTTACCAAAATGCAAAAACAAGAAATTTCAAGTAACACGATATTAATACGTTTACAATTATAAATTATAACACAATTAACACAAATACAATGTCATAATCTGCACAACTTTATTTTGGACAAGTAATCAATACTTAAAAACACAAATAAAAATGAAGGTCAGGTAAGTCAGAGCACAACTCACCCTAACGAGTCCCTGAGGGGGAACTGTAACTCACCTCCAGTATTGAGGGGTGCTTTAACCGACACTGGATCTCCACCTCGTTAATGACACGTTGCACCATGCCAGCTTTGTGCATGGCCTTCTTATCAATCTGCGGTGAGACACACGGGCAAAACGCACAATTACACAGAGCAGATGCGGCAGGTAACGACAAAAAACCCACTGAAAGGCAACGCGGAGGGGTCTTACCATTTTGATCGCTACTTCCAAGCCGGTGTTCACAGATTTCGCTCTGTACACGCATGCAAAGGAGCCCTTACCGAGCAAGGTGAGCACTTTGAAGTCCTGAAAATGAAAGACAGGTGTCAGTGAGACGGCGGCACCGGCATGCAGTGCGTGAATTGTTCACAGTTAAAGAACACACGGTAACGCAATGCAATCGTGTCCATCCCCACCTCGATGTTAAGGTCCTCGGAGGACGTGAAGATATTATCGTCTAGTGCCCATCTCGCGCTGTATGTTAAGTTTTGCATTAAAGACTGAATCGCGTCAAACATCTTTTCGAAAGTGTAACACGGGGCTATCCTGTGGAGCAAAAGATTTGGGATGTGATCGGTGTTGAGGTCGCTCCGTGTGTGTGTGTGTGTGTGTGTGTGTCCTGCTCTGTTAGCGTCCCTGGTTACCTGCATCTGACAATGACATTTGTCAAACCGACATAAGGAGCTTCATCCCGGCGTTCTTCCCGCTAATTTACCTCTTTTAGACGCCATCGCACGTCTCCTAGCAACAGTACAAGTCCCAATCCTCCAAACACAAACTGTCACCGTAAACACAGGTGGCAATAAAAACCCCAAGTGGTTTCTTCAATGACTCCAACACGCCCTTCCTCGCTCAGCCCTGAGTCCCGTCAATCACTTCAAGCTGCTAGTTAGCTAGCCACACTCATAGCAACTCTAAACAACTCTATTGCTATAGTGTACGACGGGAGTCACTGCACGAATTATAACAACGTTAAACGAGTTGACAAAAAACAACAACACACTTTAAACGGACGGGTTAGCTAACGATGGCTGCATAATTACGTGGTTAGCTAGCTAGCACGCTAAATTGACTAGCCTAGCTAAAGTGGCCGCGCAACTTCACAACTTACCTCAATTTTATCGCCGATAGAGACACTCATTTTGACTTCATAGCGTCCTTACTCGAAAAGAATCTGGTAAAAAAAAAAATAATAATAAAAAAAAATAAATCCTTTTTCATTTCATGTAACTCGTGTCTTCGTTGATTGCAATGTTTAAAAATACATTTAAAGGTTGTAGTTTTGCTCCTCTCCAAAATATTTTCCTTTCCTCCATTTTGAAAAGGCCGCCCGTTAGAATCGTAATGACGTAAGCCGGACGTCATCGGGGGGGCCAAACACGGAACAGCGCCTGCTGTAATAAAACTGTGATAAAAGTCCTCGCGCTGTTGCCATGCACAATACTGTACATTTAACATGCATATCTCTAAACTTAAATTTAAACACACATTCGAGGAGACTTTTAGCCCAAACGACAGAACAACGTCCTCTACGAAAGCCAACACACCTTGGTCATAAAGACGTTTTTATTAGATGCCGTCGCCACATCTCATGACTTGATATTGGGAAATGGATGAATAAAGGTAAAAGGAATAAAGAGGAATAAAGTTACATTCTACTTCTAAATAACACCTGGGAGCTGGAAGCATTGCCATTTCAACACCAGGAACCCTATATACCCTTATATTGATTGATAAAGTTGAATTACTAATAGAATATTTACAGGTCCTAGACAACACACATCCCCTTTTGAATGTCATATACAAATATATACTCTATATATTTCATTGCATACATATTTTTGCTCATGTTTATTCGACCTTAAAAATTGTAGTAGCAATTTACACATGTTCCCGAAACAAGCTGATGTGCAATACAATTCACCTCTTGACAGAACCAGCACTTTGTCGATCACATTGTCTTAGGAATAACACATTTTGTTAAGGGTGGCAGCATTGTTTTACTGTTAAGGTACAACTCATTTAGTCTATCACCCTGGACCTAGTTTCACAAATAGCTGTAACATTGAAAGGATAGACTGACTCTAAAATGACATTAGAACAACAGAAAACCAAACCAGAAAGCAGACTTAACAAGCAGAGGTGCAAACTACAACCAGCTAAGTTGTGGACAGAGAGAGAATGGTACTGGCTATGGGTTGAGAGTCAGTTGCAAGGGTCTGACGGTGTCTTCTGTAAGAATAATAGCAAGGCTGGATAAGCAGTTCAGTCCATGTCCATCTCTCCATGGTTCTTAGTCTTCTGGCTGCTCCTGCCATCAGCCCCTTGTCCTGCTGCAGGGCCATTGTGAGCCCTGTTATCCTCTGCTGGCTCCTCAACTTTGGGTTTGGGTCGGTTCATCGCAGGACTGCAAATTTCCTCGAGCTCCTGCAGATGAAGTAAGTACACAGGATACTCTGTCTACGACTACAGTTGTCTGCATGGCCATGCTTGGCTCATTATGACATAGATTTTTATTTTTGCTGTTAGTACAGTTTGACTCACCCGAATCTTCTGTATGATCTCTGCTACTTTCACTGCGGGATCCTGAGTGATGCGGAGTTTGCTCTGGGCGAGCATCTTGGTGTTCATCCAGCTCATGGTTTCGTTTACACTTTTCTCCACAATGCTCATCTCCTCAACGCTCAAGTGCTGGTAGCGCTCATCCTAATGATCAAAACACACTCCACTGTCAAACCTGACACCCCGTGACACCCATTTCACACACCTTTCACTATTTCAAGCAGTTCTAAATTAAGGGCTGTGCACATTGTTGGATGGTGATTAAATTTTACATTACGTTTCAGAGCTCAGAGAAATCTCTTTGAATATTTCTTTATCATCTGTAATCCTGAAACCACCTCATAGTTGATGGCTGAATATTATTTAAATAAAACACACAAATAATGCACATGTCATTTATACACCATCAGATTTTCCACACAGAGTGCTCAAAATGCTCATGTATACAGACACTTACTCGATAAGGGGTGCACATGGTGCTGTAGGGAATATAAACTAAACAAGACCCACTTAACAGGCTGTGGATAATTAAAATAGTTAGCACTGTGAAAGTAAGTAGGCCAATCCCAACAGTGCAGTGATCTTTAGAAAATCAAAATTATAAAACACTTTAAGGGGAGGTGGTAAACTTTTCCCAGAGGTCTAGTACCACAACTACCAATTTGAAGAATACAGTACACCACTATATTCTAGATCAAAGGACTAAAAAAAGTTGTCATATATACTTTGTGCATTCAAGCTACTAGACATTTATTTTAGCGCTACAGATGTATCAGCTGCTCAACACCTTAGCACAAATCTAAGTATGTCTATTTACCTTCTGCTTATATGCTTCCAAAACCTTTAAGAACAGCTGGATTTTCTTGCCTAGCTCATCAAAAACTTGTGGCCTTTCCTCCTGCTCCCTGTACCGCTCTTCAACGGGCTCACCAAACCTCTACACGAATGCAAAAAATAGAGTCGTACCAATGTATTCACAAAAGCAAGAGACATATAGATATTATGCAGTTTTGAAGCACCAAAAATTCATGGTCCCATAAGCTGGAGACACGTTTATTCAGCCAAATGACATATTCATGTACTGAAACTACAAGGTTAATATAACCATTTTGAAATCAAAACAGCATCAGATGGGGTCATTAAATTCATTAATTCTATTAAAACAGACTATGCGGTAAGAACACTTACTTTGAGTTCAGCCAGTTTATTGAGATAAATCTGTTTTGACTGGTCTTCTCCCTCTTCATACAGCCAGTTCTCTGTATCCTCAAGCATTAGAGTAAGTCTGTTGCTGTCCTGCACACACACACACACACATACACAAAATGCGAAATAAACAACACAGAATTTAGCTGTTTTTAGCCTAATTTTAATGATTGAAACACTTAATTTCCCTGTTAATGCATCACGTAAGTAAATGCCTCTCACACAAAAACAACTAAGTTAAATAATTTAGACATACTGCATGTGAAATAAGAGTAAAAGAGTGTAAATGCAGAGGAGGCAGATTATTGTTTCATAAGACAAGTATTAATGATTACAGAGCTGATCTCCTCACATCCTCAGTGATGTACTTCTCATAGATGCCACAGAGCTTGTCTCGCAGGTCGTACACATACTCCTCCACAGCATTCTTGGCATCATTCCTCTCCTTCTCCAGCTTGTCCTGAACTATCATTTTCCGCTAAAAGAGGAGAGTGCAAATTACAGTCAAGATGTAAATTGATGTCCTTGGATGCATCATTTCACCATCCCAGTAAGCAGAGACAACGATAATACACAGAGTATAAATGACCTACAGTAAGTAAAAGTGCCAGAGGTGAGAGACAACAAGACATAGTAAGTTTAAAAATCACATGTAATAGGCAGATCAATGCTGTTATTTAAAAGCATCTGTTGTTCCTGCAATTTCAGAGTCGTGCTTTGCCTAAAGTGAATCAAATTGTGCAGAACTGAATCAAACTCACCTCCTCTTCCACCAGGCTGTTCAGTAGCTCTCTGTTCACCTGCCTGACGGTGCAGGTCAGGATGGGCAATTCAACACTCTTCACCTTTGTCTGGGGTTTGCTCATGCCAGCACCCTGCTCTTGCTTTTCAGGGGACACACCACACTCCTTTAAACAAGCAGAGGGTATAAGTAAAGACATCAACAGTCATACAGATACAGTGGGGTCCAAAAGTCTGAGACCACATTGGAAAAAAAATTAATCGCCACTGTATGGCACTCTAAAACGCTTTGCCGAAACTGGATCAGTCGTATCCAAAGCACGATCAGGCACAGACCAAA
>JAOUQW010000002.1:9643630-9661285 GCA_028565825.1 Olivaichthys viedmensis | reverse complement strand
TTGGTGGTTCCAAACTTCTTCCATTTGAGAATGATGAAGGCTACCGTGCTCTTGGGCACTTTCAATGCTGCAGAAATTTTCTTGTATCCTTCCCCAGATCTGTGCCGTGACACAATCCTGTCTCGCAGGTCTACGGACAATTCTCTCGACCTCATGGCTTGGTTTTCACTCCGACATACACCATCAACTGTGAGACCTTATATAAGACAGGTGTGTGCTTTTCCTAATGATGTCCAATCAATTCAATTAGGCACAGGTGGACTCCAATGAAGTTGTAGAAGCATTTCAAAAACCATTGTTAGAAGTAGGAAGCATCAGGGCCCAATTACGAGTGTCATAATAAATGGTCTGAATGTAAATGCGATATTTCAGTCTTTTATTTTTAATGAATTTACAAAACATTCCAAAAACCTGTTTTTGCGTCGTGATTGTGGAGTATTGTGTGTAGATTGTTGAGAAACAAAAGAAGTTGAATCCATTTTAAGATGAGTCTGAAACATACCAAAATGTGGAAAACTTGAAAGGGTGTAAAAACTGTCTGCATGCACTGTATTGTAGTGTAATTATAATTCGTCTTTATTGTTTATGGTTGTGTTAACTGAGGTACTTGAAGTTTTAATTACATTTATTCATTTGGGAGACACTTTTAGCCAAAACGACTTACTAAGACAGGATACTATACAAGCAATGTGTTAAAGCACATACCGGATATGCAGACAAACAGACGATGGATGAGATCACTACTGCTATGGAAACGTGCACGTATTTTGTTGTGAGCAACCAGTTTAGAAGCCTGCAGGGCCAGCTGAAGCTCCTGGTGATCAAGATCCTCAGACATCTCTGAGCTGGTAGTCAAACTACTGACAGAACTATTTAATGGACAGAGACACAGAGAAAACAGATTTAACCCACCAGGTCAACAATGGATACACTAAGTCATGGCAGGTGATCTGTTCGTTTGTGTTTAGGAAACTTAGTAAAGCCATCCAACAGCCTTGCAGTGAGCATAGACGAAACACACAATACAACATGGTGCACCCAGGAATAAAACACACTTGAAAAATATTGAAGGAGAAAGTATTCATTAAAACACATTTCATTTTGTGGCATATTAGTCTAAAACATGAGACAGGCCGTGCCAAACTAAAATGGGTGTACAGTAATGATCACACTATGGGCCAAAAGCTTTAGTCATTTACCTGGGTGTGCATGAACTGGACAGACTGCATGTGGTGACAGACACACTCTCACAGTCACTGCTGGTGCCTGAACTGAGAGGGGACACCTGTAAACTGCAGCCCACCAATCAAGGACCATATGGGGTGAGGAAGCAAAAGAATAAAAGCAAAAACAACTGAATAAGGATTCAGTTTTGAACTGTGAAATAAATAAAGCAGAAAGAAACTAACCAATGTCACTCAAATTGAGAAAAAAAAAAGAAAAAAAAAAAAGGAAAAATGTAATTAAAATATAAGGAGGAATAAACTTCTATTTCCCTCTCTCTCTCTCCCTCTCTCTCTCCCTCTCCCTCTCTCTCCCTCTCTCTCCCTCTCTCTAATCACACACACAAACCTGGAGTCATTTTTGCTGTCTTCTTTGGGCTGTTTCTCTTTAGCTGCAGAGCCAGTCATTCCTGGGGAGGCTCTGTCCTGGCCGGGACATCCGTGTCTTGACTCGCCCTCTCCAAAGTCTCTGTGCTGGGACAGCTTGGCGTTTGAGCTACAGGCAAGGCACTTCTCACAACAGGGAGAGTGAGAAAGCCTGTTTCCCTCCTGATCCTCATCCTCCCCCCTTAGCAGTTGCGGGCCAGGCGGCGGCGGGAGGGGCAAAGGGGCGTCTGCCTTCCCCATGCCACAGGCCTCCATTGCTGATTGGATAACAGTGCTGGTGATGGCGAGCTTGCGCTTGTTAAACCCCAGATCCCCATCTTTGGCAGTGGTATCTGTGGTAGCGGGGTCATCATGGGCATCGACGCAGCCGGCAGTGCAGCACACGCAGGAGTTGAGCAGACGGTGGGCAGCTCCCTCGGTTGAGCGCGGTAAAACCAGCAACTCAGGCTGGCTAGGCGAACGTGGGTTAAAGATCACAGTGGCCGACAGCTTCATCCCGCCCGTCCGGTGAGCGATGGCCTCTGCCGGCTCCACACCTTCCCCTTCCTCCTCCTCCTCCTCCAGCTGCCCCTCCCAGCCATTCACAAGTGGCAATGTTTCTGAGGTTCCCTCAGGTCCAGAAGAAAGGCATTGTTTATCCTGGCTGCTCTGACCACCCGGCTCATTTGATTGAAAGGCAGTCATCCAACCGTTGCAGGTGGAGTCAGATGAAGGCTCTGGCTTGGTGTGCTTGAGGGCGCCGAGGCGCATGGTGGGAGATACTCGCGGTCCCTGGCGGAGTTCCCCTGAGCCGATTCCAACATTCCCACTGCCCATGCCCTCCAGATCATCCATGAAGAAGACCCGCTCATCTTCCTCATGGTGGGAGCCGGGAGCTCGGTGAGGGGAGTTTTCAGTGCTTGAGGGTGTGCTAGACCCCCCTAGGCTGGAGGGCACACTAGATCCACCCAGGCTGGGCCGTTGTTTTCGGGGATAGTGGGCTGGGGATGGCCGCTGGCTCGGGGGTGAGAGCAGTGTGGACATGTGATCACCCACACGATGCACCATCATGTTGAGCTGCTCAATCTCCTCTTCATCATACTGCATGGAGCAGGCCAGGTCCACCTCCGCGTCCTCCTCCCCCTCACTTGGGACCTCCTGCTGTTCCTCACCCTTCTCCCACACCTCGTCCTCCTCACACTGAGAGGTACACAGAGCCAGCTCTGCCGCCTTCTCCACCTCCTTTTGCTCATCTCTGTTCTGTGACTCCTCCGCCTGACTCTTGGTGTTGGAGGTAGCTGACTCCGGAATAGAGGAGATGTCGGGGCCTTGAGAAAACTCCCCGTCCTGTGAGATACACAGATTCCGCTCCAGGGTTGTTAGCTCCTCTACCGTTAGAGTCTGCAACAGGTCCCTGCATCAACACCACAAAAACGTCATTTAAAAGTCTGTTCTGTTATACTGCATTGAAAACATGTGGCTGACCAACAAGCCCTGAAAACCACACACTGTTATTAGCACTATGACAACAGTAAGCCTAGCTGAGCTTGGTGATGGAAGATTGTGTTTCCCCTCCCAATCTCACAAACGCCTGGTTATGAGGCCATGCAACAGAAAAAAGCAACGCCCAAAGAACTGAGAAATACGACGTAGGTTAACCAAAACATAAACACAATTAGAGACCTTGTAATTATAAGGTTCTATCTGACAATTCTGTGATTTTTTTCAATTTTACCATAAAGTTTTGACCCTCAAAAAAGTCAAAGCTTATTTGATTATACGTTTAAGCAATATTACTCACATAAATTTGGCGGCATGTAAATAACATTTATAGCACTAACTCTTTTCGCCAAAAGAGTCAGATAGAACCTTATAATTCCAAGGTCTCAAATTACTGTCTACTCTTTATGGGGACTTGGTCAGAAATGTGAAAAAACACTACGAACACCAGAAGTACCTTATTTTCTTCAATAATGTGCGAAAAGGTCGGAAGAGTTCGGACATGTCTTCTGGTTTGTTTTCCAGGTTAAGAGGTCCATCCGGATACACAACAAGTCCACTAACAACACACAAACAAACTTTTAACAGAAAGCAGAAAAATTATATTCTTCTGAAGCAAAAGAAAAGGAATTATTAATTTGAGATATTAATCTAGTGTTGAAAGAAAAAAAAAGTTTTTTTTAGTTACTGATGAGAGCCATCACTTACCACACAATAGCTAGTCGAGGGATTGTAAACATGAGAGCAGGTTCATAATCATCAATCATGTCTTGAGTGAGATAGCCGAGCATTAGGGCCCTTGAAATAGATATTGCATATGGAATTCAGATAGTAAATTGCGTTTGTATTTACTGATTGGTTATTTGAGTTCTCAAAACAAAACTTGAATGACCAAATTATATGGACCATTTTGCCCATCATTTCCAGCCCATGCCCCGTTTTCCTTCTTTGTTTAGAAAGTTGCACAAATAGAATAGGCTCATTCTAAGCTCATATTAAAAGATGTGTGACTTTGTAAATAAAATATTGCTTTAGCCATGTGTGCGTTACTCACCTCTCTACAGTCTCACAGAAGAGCACTATCACCTCCTGCTGAACGTAGTACTCTTTAGGAGACTTTACAGGCACCATGGCTGATACATAACTACAACATGATCAGCAAAAAAAAGGAGGCACATTATCTTGCAATACTCTCACAAATATGGTCCAGTTATAAAATCAATTACAATATACAACACAATTATATTATTATTGTATTGTGATGTTAAAATAATCTGAACACGTAACTTTCAGTTGTGTTATTATTATTATTATTATTATTTTTTAGAAACTGAGGATTAGAAACCTGAGCTCAAACTCAGCAAAAAGGCTGTCAAACTGTCGCAGCGCCTCCCTCATGCGCTCTGTGTAGAAGTTGAGGTCTCGCAGCGCTTGGTCACGGGTGACGTTGCGCACCTCCTCCAGACTGCGTGTCAAATCTTTGGCCAGCGGCCGCATCGCCATGCTCTCAATCTCCCGATTCATGATGATTGAGCCTGCTGCCAGGCACTGGACACAGAGCCAATGTTTAAAAAGTATTATTCATTGGCGGCAGTTCAACTTGCATTGTTAAGCAATGGAACTATGGCTGGTACCCCACAGCGTGCACTCCAACTCATTCAGCCTGGTTTGTATTTTTCCAAAACAGTCACAAACGGCTTTACAGAGATCTTAGCGCCTTAATGAGCAAGCCGAGAGAACAGTGGCTCATTTAAAACACCCTAGGTCGACGCGAGTTAAAACCAAGAGAAGAGCCAAGATTTGTTATGTCATTGGAATGTACCTCTGCCCCAAACCACAGCTGTCCCGCAAGGTTGTCATGGCGGATCTCCTCTGGGAATTTCACACAAAAGTCTCGGTTTGCCCGGTCTTCTGGTATACACTCATCCATGATTTGGTTTATGATATTTAGCACGTTATCCTGCAAAAGAGGAGATGGAGCACAAGAAAATGTCAATATACTTACTGGGCATGTGCCTTGTGTTGTGCTGGTTAAACATAAACCCCACAGTGACCCTTCTGCAGTGAAGAACAGATGAGACACTAAACCTGGCAAGAGCGGAACTGGTTGACGAGCAGTGTGCATCTCTGAGGGTCCTTCCTGCCGTCCAGACTGTCCAGTTCCGAGGCCACCTGATTCAGCTCTTCATCTGCATAGTAGAACTGGGCGAGTAGCTGAGGGTCCGACCTCTGCACCATAGGATAGGAAGAGAGAGAATTTGCTATGAAGCATTGAATGGAAAACCGATCTGCTTGGATGTTTGTGCATGTAGCTGTACGAGTAGTGGCCAGAGAGGGTTGTTCGATGTAGCACTGTCTACAGTACATATTTTTGAGAACATTCTTGAGGAATGAACACCACCCACCCACACAAAAATGCACAGAAATACAGGCTTCTGTATGATGGTAGGAAATGATACCACCAGTGAAATCAAAAAGTATACTGATCTAGAGGCAGACCTTTGGCCTCATTTTGCTGCATTCCACACTCCACAAGGAACATTCTCCAGGCAGTGCATCATGGGTTTGGGAGGGGAACGTTCCAGAGAGGATTCCAACAACCTTTTCACATTATTGTGCCACGCACTAACCACTGGGGCCCTATGACATGTTGTTCCTATTATTATGGTTTTCTCTACTCAACTATTATGGTCACTGATTCATGCAGGTGCACATTACTAAATCAAAAGAAGCACTGGAGAAACATTCGTGAACATGCAGAGATTCATGCGCAGATACCTCATATCCTATCAATCTGACAAATTGGAGCATGTTTGGATCTAGCATTTTGTAATCTGCACATGTGTGTTATGAACTGGCCTTGGTTATGGCATGCGTTTGGCATACTGGTGTAGAGGGGGATAAGCTGATTTGTGCACCCAACAGACCCAATAGCTCTGCGATGCTTACTCAGCCAATATACATTTTAGGAGATTTAACCACCAAAGAATGATTGCTCCTCTCTAGTTAATCCACTTGTGGTGGATGAAAGTGAAAGTGTTGTGTGCTTAGCATGGTATTCACACAGGGAAGGTCACATTTTTATTATCTTTTATCCTCTGGAATGTACACCTTCCGTTAGAGGTGCACTCTGCACTGTGTAATTACACACACTTCAGCCTGCTAGTAGAATGAAAGACTGGGTAAAGGTGTAGTTGATTTCTTAGCTAGCGTGGTTCAGCAGAGGTCACTGCTGCTCATCTGGTTTTTTTTATAGCTTCATCACAGTTTAATGTTATTCAATGTGTGAAATAGCTTGAGATTCAACTTTAGTGTGTTCCCATGTAACTTTTGATCTCAAGTAATCTATTCCATGGCCGCTCAATAAACCTGGACTATTGAACTATTAACCCAATAAACCTGGACTATTGAACTATTAACCCAATAAACCTGGACTATTGAAAAGTAAAGCTTAGTGCCTCTTTATCCTGGTATAGTATTCTTACTTCTAGTAAGGTGTACAATACATGGTGTGTCATAACATTGCTGTCAGATGGATATCAGATATCGCTGAGGTGCAAAGTCAGAGCAAATACGCTACACAATACTGACAAACATAAGGACTCGCCGAAAGGTTTATTGGATTGTGCCAGACATTGAAAATACACCAGTTACAAGACAACTAAAATTAAACCAGGGCTGATGGTAAGCAGTATGTTACTGCAGGGAAGGGAAAAACCTGAACTGGTACTCTAACAAGCCATTACACACTTTTCAAAGCTTGAACAAGATGGCACTCAAACGCTTTTTGAAACTGGATCAGTTGTATCCAAAGCCCGATCAGGCACAGACCAAAAGTGACCCCACCATCAGAAGACCAATACATAAAGCTTTTTTCACTGAGAGAGAGAACAGCAACTTCAGCACAGATACAGAATGTGCTGAATAAAAAACGAGAGACTCCAAAACAACAGTGAATCATGGTGGTGGATTTTCAATGTGGTGTCAGACTTTTGGACCACACTGTATGTGCTTACTCATTACAATAGACACCTAGCACAAAATTCAACTGACACTGTTTAACTGATTTCCACACACATCCATCCAAGTCAGCACTCAACAATTTGCTCCCACATTTAACCAATTCACAGTCATTAATTAACCAAGTACTATGACAAGATCAGTTCCTGCCACCATCTCCATGAAAAAGTCTCGATAAATAAAGGGAATAGATACAGGTGCGACATAGGGTAAATGAAAAGGGGTCATGTTAGATTATTTGCTACTCTTCATGCTCAGAATTTTAGCACTAAGTTTTCCCACTTAATTTTATGACTGGCAGACAAAGACTGAAAGACGAATGTATAAAATCCATGAGCAGGACTAGTACAGGATTCTTACCTTTTCCTTGTGAAAAAAAAAAAAATCCTGACCTTTCCAAGTCTTTTCAGAATTTTAGAGTTTGCTTGCTGATTTTTTTTTTTTTTTTTTTAAAGGTAATTAACTACATCATCAAAAAGGAATACATGAAATGCAATATGCAATAGAAAAGCTGCATTAGAGCAAAAAAGAAATAAATCGGGGAATGTCTGAAGACAACAGATTTGGAACCTTAGTGTCTTTGGGTTTTACTTTGAGAATGAAATATCAGTGCTTTTTCTTCTTTCTTTTTTTTACAAAATGCCTTCTGAATTTCTTTCTCTTTTTTTTTAGGTCTGGATGAGTGCCTTTAAATAAATAAAAAATTCAGACAGAGCAAATTATTTTATTTTATTACATGATATTTTATTTATTGATTAATTATTCTATTATTCCATTCATTAATCCATATATTAAAACGATAGCACTTGGCGGTAAAGATGGGTGCTGGGGCAGACCTGCCCTTGGTCGCTGATGATGAATTTAAGGACAGGACACACAGCTTGCAGATCCTAACGTACGGAATTCACGGAATACTGCATTGGGACACACGGAAAGTGAAAAGGCTCTTCACACCACTCAAGCGAGAACTGTCGTCTACAGCAACCCGACAGACCTCTAGCTTCCGTCCCTGTCTACCCAAATCTCTGAAAATCTCTGAAAATCTCCCTCCCTCCCCAATCAAGGCAATTCATTTCTCATTTGGACCTAATGTAGAATAAAAGCAGAAATATCCGCCGGGTGTGTCGTGCACACAGAAGTCACTAGGTGGTGACCTGGACGGCGCTGCAGGTGCGCAGACATGGCCAGACCCTCGACAACACAACACCAGCGCTCATAAGTTAGCTAATCGAGCTGCATTATTAGCCGATGTACAGGCGGTGAAGTAAACCCATATCCAGGGATTTATGCCAAACTTACCTTAGGCTTATAAAGCCACTTTCGGAAACGATTCATCATGGGCTACCTCGCCAGTTTACCGACCCTTTGTCCCCTCCAATAAACCGGGATGCTGGCGAGTGGAGCAGCTCCTGAAAAACCAGCCACCGAGCAAACCCTGTGGAGCTAACTAACGTTAGCTAGCTCACCCAATACGGCTAGCTAGCATCAACCCAATTCCGAGTCGGGCTAAGCAAAGGCATTAAACAAAGCCCAACGGTATTATTCCACTGTGCACATACAGCAGTGTTGACTTCGGTCCTTATAACCGCTTGTCCTGATGCCGTTTTGGCCCCAAATTTGTTCCTTTCTCATGACTGAGCTGAAACAGGTACACAGCTCCACAGCGCGCTAGCGAATGAACGGCGCCGGACTGCGGAAGTGGCATCAGACTGACGCGTTGGCCTGACAAACGCGTTTTACCCACCCGTATTCCGACAAACCCCGCCTCCTGCGCTTGAATTTGACGCGTAGAGTCCCGCGTTCTGCTCTAGGATTGGCTGTTATTTCTCTTCCACACACGGCCCGCCAATGGGACACCGTTCAATCGACGGGCTGTTTATGGGTACGAACTACAATCCAATCTCATCACAAGGGGTGGAATTTGTCGGAATACCGGTATCAAAAGAACACTTGCTAAATGCCTCTTCTTCTTCTTCTTTTTTTTTTATTCCGAGTTTCTTTTCGTCTCAAGCGGATAGAACATTACCTGAGCCTCTTCTCCGACGCAAATATATATATATATATTTATATTTATATTTTGACATTGCAGTGGGTTAATAATATTTTAAAGTATGAAGAAGTCTCCACTCTGTGAAAACGCCCCACTGTTGCCAGGCAACAGCGAAACATTCCTCGCGCCTGGAACGTTATAGGATATAGGAGCTATATTTCAGACGGAACCTGAACAGCTTGCAGGGTAAGTTATGCTTCAAACCATTGGGCTTGCTGCGGAATAAAAATAGTTTTTACATCGGAAAAGCCTCAACTCTCTAACCATTAAAATATGCGCCACTGTCAGGATGAACTATAAGGACCTTGTGAGAGAGGCCATAAAGCAGCTGGACAAGTACGAGCCAGACAAACAGTGTGTGGACACTTTCATGGAGGATTCTGCCAAGACCCTAGTGGTATTCTTAGATATGCATCTTAGCCACATTTTGAAACATGTCTTTTGTATTATCATATATGGCATTACACATCTTGTGAGAGCCTTGTTGTCATCTTTTCTCTAACCCAGAATTGTCCATCTGGTGACCAGATATTTATCATTGACACTGTATATGGATGTATTGTGCATGGAAAACTTTTGGACATTGTGGTCAACGTCTTTTACGATCAGAAGGGAAAATATTTATTCAAAGCCGATCGGAGCCAGTTTGTTGGTACGTTTATTATGTTCACGTTATCGAGATCTTTTTTTATTTACAATTTTTAGTGCCTCAAAAGAGTTGGAAGTCATCTATTAACCATGCATTATAACTTTGCGTCATAGCTGGAATAGGTTTTCCTCATTATGTTCTGCTATTTGCTTTCGCAGTGGTCTCTTATCTTGCCATGTTCCATCTGGAGGATCTGGGCTTGGAGCAGTTCAGTACGATTATAAAGTCTCTGGACTGCTCAAAAATGTACAAAGTAAGGACATACACGGTAACGTTATTATCGAAAGCAGGACGTGCACTTCGCATGAACCCGACTTTGATTTCTTTGCAGCAATTGGACTAAGATGTCCACATTTAATGTAATGTCTTGTCTTTTTACCTTATCTTGTTTTCACTAAGTGTTCAGTGATATATGATGTGGGGCGACCTAAAATAATCTAATTTACTCTTTTAATCAAAAAATTGATTTTTTCTTAATTGCTCCTGGACACCTCAGTTCCTGAGTTTCTTCTTTAATGTTACTAACCTCACCACGTGGATCCATGGGGAGTGGAGTCAGATCTATGATGCCACCTACGTAGAGCGGAAGTGGATAGCCCCATTACTCAGGTAAAATAAGGGTACTAATGAGTGTTGCTTCTAGGGGCTTACAAAAATCCTAGACACATTTTTGGGAGAATAATGATAGATGTTTTATGGTTTTGTATAGAATTCACTCAAGTACAGTCAAGAATTGAAACAAATAAAAATAGATCCTGTATGGCAGATTACAGTCCATCCCTGCCCTTTCAATTAGATGGCAGACTGAGATTGAAGGCCTGTTAAATCACCTTGGGAAGAAAACGACCAAAGGCAGCCTGCCGAAGAAATCCCCTAAGAAGTCCACAGAACCTCAAGAGTTTGATCTGACAAAGCCCAAACCTCGTCCACGTCCTGTTCCTGAGCTGATTCCACAGCAGGAGAAACACAAGCCGGTTAGCATAAATCCCTCAAAGCTTCTTGAGCCTAGTAACGGTCATGATGAAATTATTGCCACCTGAGTGCACTAATAATTGAAGTGCATGCTATATATTAGACATACGATGCATACTATATATCCTTTAAAGTTACCTCATTGTTATTTCACACACATTTGTTTTTCACTTAGGTACCTGCCAGCACCCACAGAGCTCCAAAAGAACAACAGGTTTTGGAGGACATAAAACAGCAGAATCGTCAGAAAGTACAGGTCAGAGTTTATAAAAGTGATTACATCCGGTCGTGTTACAGGACGAAAATACCACAAACTCTCTGTATTAATGATTTAGATATGTTCGTATTATTTGTATATTTCTCTCACCCGTAGCAAGTCTTGTATGAGGCGAATACCCAGCAATTCCAATGTGCAAACCCACAGAAGTCAGAGAAAACCAAAGTAAGAGAATCTGTCATTGAACACTTGAGTGATGCAGTTATATTTTCTCTGCATATTTTCTCTGAACATGAACAAACCATAAACTGGAAATCTGTTTGTCATGCAAAGAGATGGCTTGTATTTTCTGTCGTTCAGAACGTAATGTCCCAGATTCAGCAAAACCGCAACGCTAAACTCAAATTTGACACAGTTTACTCCTCTGGAACTCCAGCTACCCATAAGGTACAGTAAAATACAGTGTCAAAGTGCAACTTCTCCCCACAAATAAAAACTGCATTCACTCTTATTATCGTGTGTACTGCATACATCTAATACCCTTTAGGCCTTTTAAAATGTTACAGACAAACAACTTGCCCATCAGACTGAACACAACAGCCATCCTGCGGGAGGGAGCGTTGTACAATCGTCAGATGGAAGAGGAGCTAAATAGGTAATCATCAATCTGCTTAGCTTAAAATGGGAAACAAAAATGAATACACACTTGCAACTACTGTAGGGTTGCAACTGCTTCACAATATGATAAATGTCTACACTTAGGATAACACTGTTAACCTCGCTTGTGTGTTCGCAGGCTCGAGCGTCTGACGCAGGGTGCCAGTGAGCCCTCAGCGTTCTTGCAGTGGCAGAAGGAGATGAAGGAGAAGGATCTGCAGGAGGAGCTGGCTCAGCTGGAGCGCAGGAGGCTGGAGGGGAAGATTAGCCACGAGGAAGCGCTGCTGGCACGACAACGAGTCCTAGAGCTCAACCAGCACAAGGCACTACTCAAGAAGGAGGAGGTGAATGCCATTTCCTTATTATATTTGTATTTACATGCAGAATCATTAACGTAGAGCAGGTTAATGTAACCTGAATAAAGCTTTTCATGACTGTGACCTTTGTGATCTTGTGTATGTGATTGGCTCAGACTGCACAGCTAATGCGCAGGTACGCAGAAAAGCGCCTGCAGGAGGAGAAAGAAATGAAGGAGCTGGTGCAGCTGGTGGCCAACGGCCACAAAAACTCCAAAGCTGCCAAAGTTAAACTGCAAGAGATCAAAAAACGCATTGGTATGTCTTTTTTTCCAGAATGATACGAAATAGCTAGACCCAGACCTTCAGGCTAAGCTGTATAAGGTTTTGTAAAAACGTGTTGCTTATTGCGTTTACATATACATAATATCTGTATGTGTGTGTGTGTGTGTTGCAGTGAAGGAAGTCTCTGAGCAGAACCAGGAGCTCCTTCTGCAGGCGCTGGAGGAAGCCCAGGCTGAACTGAGCCGGAAGTTCGAGCTGATCCGTCAGATTCGAGCCATTGAGTCAGTGCCTCATCTAAGTCACAAGTTTTTAGATGACACAGAGGTGCTTACCGTCTTAAGCATAATACAGTAATCCTGTTCTAGGAACTCAACAATGGTCGCCAAAGCAAGGACAAAAATTAATCTGGCAACCCTTTGCTGTCTCGCTCTGGTTGCCATGTCTTAGACAGGAGGTCATAAGCTGCTGTGCGAGATGTCTTTGGCGGAGCTACGGGAGCGCTTGGCCAGGTTAAAGGAGGAGGAGCAGCGAGAGCAGGAGAAGAGGAGGCAAAGGATTCTGGAGGAGAAACAGAGCAGAGAACAGCTACTGCTGGAGCAGCTGGACACCATTGCGGCATGCAGGACTGCAGGACTTGCCACTGCACAAAAGTAACCAAGCTTGTCCTAAAACACAGGAACACCATATTTATTAGGGGAAAAAAATTAAGTTTTTAAAACAACTTGGTGATAATAATCAGTTTACAAAGTGTCAGTGACTTGGTCTCTGTGTAAAACAGGCAGGAGGAGAAGAAAATGAGACTGAAGCTACAGGAAGCGGTCAGCACGGACCAGAGAGTGGTGGCCCTGCAGAAGACTTTGGAGATGAAACAGCAGGGAAGACAGAAGAAGAAGGAAATCGAAAAAGCCAAATCGAAGATAAATGAACAGGAGGCAGCTCAAAACGTCAAGAGCTATATCCATAAAAAGGTGAGAGCTTATTATATAACCATGTTTCACTCATCTATAGCTGTTGATTAGATTTGATCTTCCCTGACAACCATGAATGTTTAGATAAATGTATAATAAACCAGCAGTATTCTTTGGATGTTATTTAAAATATTTTTCCCCTTATTGAGCAGCAGGCACTGGAGGAGCAGCACTGGATGCAGCTGGAGCAGGCTTTAGAGAAGCAAGTTCAGAGAGAGGCATCTAAAAGAAATACTTTAGGCTTGACCCAAGGAATAGCTACCTAAATAAAACACACTTATTGCTAATATAGTACTACAATATTTGGACCACTTTCAATTAATGGGACTCTAAAAATTCAATAAATTGTCAAGAAAAATCTGCCATTAAAGTATACATTTCTATATATTTAACAATTTGAAAGCAAGCAAAAATGAAGGCAGGCAAATGATTCATGTTAGACAGAGTGCTTTATTCTGGACCGAGCAGAAAAGAAATTACATGACCTGCAAAAGGACACAAAATGTACTTGATATGAATTACAATAAAACAATTAGAGACAACAGAAAGGTATTCTAATCAAGCATTGCGCAATAACCATTTCCCACTATGAATGTCTCGTAGCTCGTCATAAGGTGGGAACAGGAACATAGACGTTCAACTCCATCACAGTAAAACAAACAAAACAAAAAAAAAACCTTCCAGTTCACTTTGAGCCTACACCTCTCATAATCATGCAACATTCCACACTTAGAACCATACAAGTAATATTCAATTTTAATAAAAAGGTTCACCAATATCTAAAAGGAAATGCATTTTTTAAATCCTATTAAAAATCTCTAAATTGAAGAGCAGTTCATTATGTTCTGTAGTCACAATATAGCAAGACATTCAACAATTGTAGGAAACATCTGCACGATACAATACACTTTACTGAAATTACAGGCAATACATTTATAATCAAATGAAAAAGCACTTATGTGCATGACTGAATATTTTGTCTTGTACAAAAAAAAAATAAAAAAAAATTAAATTTCACAAATGTTAAACAATGCTCATTACAGTAGAAGTGTTTGTAGCTAGTGGTTATTTTTTCTGATTAATTTTCTTTCCTAGTAACATCATTAGCTTAAGACTCATGCCAAAGTAATTCCACACTTTATAATTTTCCATGTCTCACCTACACAGGCTATATGTGCGCTATTAACTCAACAAACACAGATAAAACTTAATGCCCAAAGGAGCCCTGTTAATGTGCAGTCTCAACTCCATGTGCCAAGTTCCTTATCAAAAGTGAAAAGTCTAGTGGTCCTTGGCATGTTGAGAGGACAAGTCTGAAGTCTTTATTTTCAGCATGTTAGGTTGGAATACATGCAAGATATTAGCAACCAATAGATATATTCCAGTTCTGCTATTCAATCCTGAAGCCATTTGATTACTAAAACTGTAAATATGAATTTAGTGTTGAACTGGTTAGAGAAAAGTCAAGATTTTATCTGTACAGTTGATTTGAGTATTTGTTAAGATGTACGAAGGAACTATAGACGTTTACCAAGCTTTGGGGTTCATCTTCTCTCGGAAGGACTTCCTCAGTTTATTTCTCGGAGCGGGAATAGGTGGCTGAGGGGGCTGGGTACTTATTTTTTCTGGGTGTTCAGTCATGTTGCGCTCCGTGTCCATCTTTACTGGAGTGTAAATGTTCCGAGAGGGCTCGACCTGGGCTAAAGGTGGATTTGTGCGGGAGGGGCCGTGGCTCTTCTGCAACTGCTGAACAATGGCTGAAAATTTAGCATCCAGCGAAGGTCGCCCTGTGCGAGGCCTGGTCCCCTTACAGGAGTTCTCTTTCTCCGGATAGGATGGAGCAGGACATAATGGGTAGACAGCGGGTTGGACAAAAGGTAATTTGTCAGGAGGAGGTGGAGGAGCTCTTCTCTTCTTGTTGCTGTTTAAGGCTGGACTGGACGTGAACGGGACGCTCTCTTTACCTGGTGACAGCACCGTTTTCTGCACCACCATTGGTCGGGAGCCCCCAAACAGTGCTGCCCAATGGGGAGGATCTTTCTCCTCTTCTTGACCAATAAGAAAGCGCCCATCGGTTTCTTCAATCTTGTTGTGAATTAGGTCAGTCAAACTCTCAAATTTCCCTGGTGAGCCAATGCCTGCAAAGCAAGATCAGTTTTAAACAGACCGTATGAGTAAACCGAAGTATGATTAGCCATCGTTATGCGCAAGATCCTTGTTCCTTACTAAGATCGTTGTAGACAGAGTCAGCTTGCTTGGTAAGGAAAAGTGGGGGCTTCCGTGGTGACAAAACCTCAATCTCCATCAGCTTGTCACAGGTGTGCTGCCATTGACCTATTGCACAAACAAATGATTCCTTACTCTTTACGAACATTCAACAGACAAAAGCATGCTCCTTTTCTCCAATATGCACCAGTATATCTGTCTCTGACTCACTCTGATCATAGATGTGTTGCCAAAGAGCATTAAGCCAGTCCTGCATTATGTCAGGTGTCTCAGTTATAAATACATGGCTAGCAGGGTCTCCTGTCCCTGGATTAATGAGGCTCAGCCTAGCCCCACTTTTCTGGTGGCCCGCCACCGCACGAATGCGGGTGTCCTACACACACACAAAACATTTTTGTAGCATTTACTACAGACCATAGTACATGTCGGCATTATGTTTTTGTAGGTGAAAAATAATTTAGTTTAGGGAAGAGAAAAACAAACAAACAAACAAACAAAAACATATACTTGGAATTTATCAGACTGAAAGCAGAAGCATGGTAAATATTCTAAAACAGGGTTCCATCAAAAGCTGCTGCCTCAGCTGCAAGCTCTCCAATGATTAAATATTCATAGTGACGTGCAACATAACTAAATACATTGACTGCTGCTGTTTTATTTTGTGTCTTGCCTTGTTTATGGGGATAATAACGCAGGGCTCCATCTTTGCTTGAATCTCCTCAGGAGTGAAGTAACAGGAGAGAAGGCCAGCTTTCAGCACACAGTACAGCCTGCAGCAGCGCTGCAAACCCTCAATACTTTGCTAAACAAACAGATTTTTTTTATTACATCAAACAATAGATATCACACACCATCAAAGATATGGTTTATTTTCATAGCATACATAAAATGGTGAATGACTGACCTGTTGGCTGAGATAACCACTCATCACATCCTGTGTCATGCAGTCAGGCTGTGCCACCAGCTGACAGCACAGGTTCCCATAGAGAGGCAGCCATGATAAAGCCTCCACTGAGCAAAGAGACACGAGTCACTCAAAATAAGCTCAACTTATTCACAAAATTACTCACTCTCCTATATCAAACATGTTCAAATGTACATCTAAATATGGTGAGACTATTATGTCATATTAATGGAACCAACTTAGCTTTCGAGTGTGTATGTTACTGCTATTAGAACACAAAAACGCTGCCAACCAAATCCTAAAGCTCAATGACACATAGGTCTCAAAACACATCATTATGATGTTGCACTTTCACTTACCATTTTGCAAAACTATAAGTGAGTGAGACTGGAATGAGCTTCCGGTTTGCTCCAGTCCCAGAGTTGTGTATGCCAAAAGTGAATATTTTGCTCCACTAAAAAAAAAGAGCATACAACATTATAATCGTAAAACATTATATTTCCTCATTCAACAGTTATGTGTCGATATTAAAATATGAGCAATCCATACGGTGGTATTGGGTTGAACTGAAGAAAGGCATCAGGATCATCTCCATCCAGAAGGGGGCAGAGTTTCTTCCCTGATCCTTTGCCAAAAGAGGACCGCAGCTTCCTGGCCAGTTTCTTTGGGGTGTTGACCAGAGTTCCCTCCTCTTCCACCACACAGCTGTAGAGCTCAACTGCCAGCTCAAAGTCTGGCTTAGCCCCAGTGCTGTGAGAACAGACATTCAGACAGGGATCCACTGCACATGCCATCAAGGCATTTCTAATTTTTATCACAAAGTGTTGGACTGATTACTTACAAGATAGTTACACCCTCAAAGCAGAGATCCGTCACTGTTCGGTCCACAATCACCATCTCCGTGTCAAATATCTCAGAGCCAATCTTTATTAAACAGAAGACTGCCACCCGCTGAGGATCTGTGGAAAGAGGTCAAGACTCTGTGATAAATATGCATAATTCCTGGACCAATCAATATAGAACAACATTCCACACGCACAATATCATCATCAAGGTCGCCTTTAATTATCGTCCCTTCCTCTGCATTCCTTTTTTCTAAGCAGAGAAACGAGCAAGCGATTTTAAGTAAACAAATATCAGGTGATGACATGCTAAATGCTGCCCAATGAGACAGGCACAGATTGAATTGAATTGAATGCTATTTATTGTCACATATACAAGTACAGTACAGTGAAATTCATTCTTCGCATGTTGGTAAGCTGGGGTCAGAGCGCAGGGTCAGCCATGATACAGCGCCCCTGGAGCAGGGAGGGTTAAGGGCC
>JAOUQW010000002.1:9630288-9643530 GCA_028565825.1 Olivaichthys viedmensis | reverse complement strand
CAGCCATGATACAGCGCCCCTGGAGCAGGGAGGGTTAAGGGCCTTGCTCAAGGGCCCAACAGTGGCAGCTTGGTGGTACTGAGACTTGAACCCACGACCTTCTGATCAGTAGCCCACTGCACTAACCACTGAGCCACCACTGCCCCGATAAACATGATAAAAGTTAGGCAATTATCATATGAACATTTAAAATAATTTTAAAATGTCTGGCCAGGACACAAAGCTGCTAATCTTTAGCAACTTTTAGAATAAAAAAACAACTGGGGCTCACGGGTGGCGCAACAATAAAGCATTTGCCCTACAGTCAGGAGATTGTTTGAATCCCGACGATGCCATATTCATCTGTGGTCAGGAGTCCGAGAGAGCCTAATTGGCCGTGTTCTCTTGGGGAGAGGAATGCTTCCTTCTCACCGGTCCATCAGAGTGGCACTAGCTAATCGCAGGTGTCTGAGCTCATGTACACCTAAGGGTGCAGTTAGTGCGCTCCCCTTGATCCTGTAACGTTGCATGAGTAGCATATTGAAAAGAAAAATAAATAAATCTGACAAAATATACTTCCAGTCTTGAATATGCTTCAGATAAATTAATTCAAACTACATTTTAAGAGATGTTTCTGCATATTCAGTGGGGTCCAAAAGTCTGAGACCACATTCGCTGTTGTTTTGATACACTGTGGTATCAATCTCTCTTCTGTTCATCTCATTACATAAACCCTTCCGTTACTGCCATAAATTTCAAACTTGAAGTCATCAGTAAATAGGACTTTTTCCCAGTGATGCACAGTGAAATGCTGCTATGTCTTAGCTCATGCCAAGTGTTTGGCCTTGCTCCCCTTCCTGAGAAGTGGTTTCGAGACTGCTACTCGTCCTTTGAGACCACTACTAGCTAGCCTTCTTTTGACACTTCTTTATTCAGCACATTCTGTATCCGTGATGAAGTTGCTTTTCTCCCTCTCAGTGAACAAAGCTTTATGTATTGCTCTTCTGATGGTCTGCCTGATCATGCTTTGGATACAACTGATCCAGTTTCAGCAAAGCGTTTTAGAGTGCCATACAGTGGCAATGAAGGAAAGGAAAGGAAAGGAAAGGAACCCCCCCCCAAAAAAACCCCACCAACCCAGATTTGCAATGTGGTCTCAAACTTTTGGACCCCACTGTATCTGTATGGTGCATAATAACTAGTATTCTGTATAATATATTAGCAGTATGGTTGCTAATTTTGGCAAATAATGTATTATTTGAGAGTTAAAAATTAAAAATATGAAACGGTAACTGAAGCGATATGATTCATTATATACAAACAAACACATTCAAGTGGTTTTCATCAATAACATTGCTGTACATCAAAATACCTTGCAGCAAGTCACTTTATTTTAATTGCATACTTTGCCATTTTAAACAATCACTGAGGGGAGAGGAAATGCATTACGAATAATATTCACTGACAAGAGAGGAATAAAGGAACAAACAAAAAACACTCACTCCCTTTGTGGCTGAAGTGTTCAGAATCCTTCCAAAATAGTGGGATCCTAAGACCTGTGTGCCCAAAAAAAAACAACCCAAAACAAAACAAAAAAACAGGAATGAACCATGGACATACTTAAAATCATGACATCAATGGATTGAGCAAAGACGTTTTCCAATATCTTACCAGTTACGGCTAGCTTGCCTTTGCAAGGCACTCGATTCTGAGAATCTGACGACCTGTAAAACACAAATGCACTTCACTAGAGCCTTCACAGTTTCCCACCACATAAGACATTTTGTATAAAATGTGCACACACGCAACAGCAATGAATGACCGACCTCCTTCTAAGACTTTTAGCCACGTCCTGATGTTCCTTCCTTCTCTGTGCCTCTGTCATGTAGGCTTTGATTCGAGCGTTGCAAGTTAACAGGTTTTTGGCTGCATCAAGGATCTGTTCTCTCTTGGTGCTGGCAACCAGAAGCTTGTATGCTCCTGCTCTCATTCGCATCTCAAAGTCCATTTTCTCCTGTAGATCACAGTCCTAAGAAAAAGTCAGCATCGGAGATCAGCAGGCGTTCTGCAGGTTCTCTCAAACCAGGGTTATGGCAGACAAGTGCACACACAGAAAGAAAGGTAGTGAAATGGGAAAGGACATCACTTAAATGGAGGCTAATTTATAGCGAATCAGGGTGTTATAAAATGCGCAGAGGACGCGTCTTAAATCACTGTATGCACAGGAATGGCACAAGAACAATCATTCATAACGAGACAGGGAAGCAGGAGATCATTTCCATCAGTCATCTCTGACTGTTCCACTTCACTGGAGGTGTCACGTGGCAGGTTTTTAAAACAATCGTATGAGGGCATTGGGACCTGCATGAAAAGGATCTTTGTATGCAAGTGGGTGGAGTGGGAATAACATCTGCTGAATAAAGACACAGACGGGCCTAAACAATGGAAATCTCTACCTAGAAAACCAGTTTTAATCGGTCTGAAGGGATGTGCAATGGTATTTCATTATCAAATAAATTAAATTAAATTATTCTTTCACAAATAAACATCTTAACCGGTGTGAAAGGGAAACACATGTCTTTATTTCGACACAAATGACAAACCACAAGAGTGTAGTGTGTCATTCAAGGCCTCTAAAACAGCTCCCACCTAAAGGAATACTGAATGAAGAGATGGTTAGCATGAATGTGATACGGACATGTTTTTGTGCCTGGAGTGAAATAATGTCATAGCTACAGCACTTTATTTTTTTAAAAATTTTTTATTTCTAAATTCAGATTTATTATGTCGAACAGACACGTTAACGTCAGCGTGTTATAACCTCTAACATTCATGCTCCACATTAGAACTGGTTATTTAGCATTGAGCAGGGTGTACCTCGACAGCTAGCTAACTAGCTAACAACAACAACAACAACAACAACAACAACAACAACAACAGCAGCTATGTGAAACAGTACAAGATGAAACAAAATGTCTGGCTGGTTAGCCACAGTGACCTGCAAGCTACGTAGCGCTATCGTAGGTAAATACATTCGGACTTAACAACATGAACCTACCTCATCTTGTACAAACAGGACACTTCCTCTTATTTTCTTTCTCTTCATCTCCATGGCGAGAGACGAGCATGTCGACACAGTGGACCTTGCCCTGTCATGCCGTTTAAAAATTCGAACGTCGCGCGGCAACGCCATACTGGCTCCTTTCCTCAGACAAGCCCCCTCGCGCTCCCCAAACCGACCGCGTCCACCGCTCTGATTCAGCCAATCGCTTGCCTTCGAACCGCCCCGTTGCCTAAACAACCCACAGGGCTGTACCACTTTTGAATTTCGAAATGTAGTCTCGGAAATGAAGATCACCAAATACGCCGGTTAATTGCAAGCACCTTTAAGAGTTGTTCATATTATTTATTTATTTTTGAAATGTCACGCGCGTTCAGTCACGCGCGTTGTTATTTGTGTGCATATCATTGCATAAGAATGGTTGTAATTTCAATGCATTTAGCTACGTACTCCCGTCTGCGCTCGAATGGGTCGCCCCGATTGTCTGCCGCACTCTGCATGCTAATGACTGCTCTGACCTAGCCGCGGGAATAGATGCTTGTAGCTAGCAAAAGCGCTTAATGTCGTATTTATATTCAAATCACTATCACCACGGGACAGCGTTCAGCATTTCAGCGAGGATGTCCGTGACACTTCTAGCGCTGTTACAGCGGGGCAGACGTGTGCATCACATCCAGCTAGCTGAGTAATAAACACGCAAAACAAGCCACAGGTCCGACAGATCCGGATGAGCGTCATTTGAAAAAGGGGCGTCCAACCGAAAGCGCGATTATTCCGAGACCTCGAGTGGACCGGGCTGCAGGGTGAAACCGTGCTCGCGAAGGTACGAGTACCAGGCGACGTTATAACCATCATATGCATGTGACTCTGGCTGGCTGCACGACTTGGGTCTGACTTTGTGCCGTTCGTTGAGGAGCTCACAGTAAGAAGTGCACGCCTCAAGAGAATCGCTCCTCTGCTGTGAGGAAGCCAGCTGAGATCAGCTTCGTTCCCCAATGCGAGTTGCACGCATAGTCACGTGTGCGTTTAGAAGCGTGTGCACGCGCGGAAAAGACTTTGGCTCTGCGTCGGGTATGTACGTCATACCAAACACCGGTGCTTGTTCTCTTATTGTAATCTTGCTTCCAGTGTCTAAACTGTCTTTGATCATTCATTCGTTAAACGCATCAGTCAATACGTTGAAACGGATTTTTAAAAAATAACAACAACTGACAATAGCATGCGGATGAACCTGTTAGAACGGGTCGATTGAGGTATATGAAGGCTGTAGTGGTATGCATTTGGGTTCTCCCACTTGTGAATTGGGCCTACCAATGAATTAAATAGGAGGATTTGATTAATGAAGTGAATGAATGCATTAATGAGCCCATGCATTAGACAGAGGAATGCAGAGAACAAGCTTTCACATGGCTTTCACTTTGGCCACGTGGGCAATATGTCCATGAAGGTTTTCAGTCATCCAGAGTCAAGACTTTTACATTGTCTGATAGCAGTAAGTCACGGTGACTACACTTGTGGGTTACAAGTGAAGCTGAAGACAAGACTGTGCATTATTTGGAGGGTGGGGTTATCAGATTATGCCTTGATACTAAGCAATTGTAATGTTTCATTGGCAGGTTGTCTTTGACATGCAGCAAAAGTTGTGCACTCGCAACACAACATTATTTGTGGAAAATGGCCAGGCTTGTGGCGCAGGGGCTCCAACTCCACCCCCATTCCGATGCCCCCGGTGCGGAGAGCACGAGCGCTTCCACAGCCTGGCTGCGTTGAGGGCCCACCTGGAGTACAGCCACACGTACGACTTGAGGCACAACCTCAGCCTCCCAGCCAGCAAGGGGTACTCGCGCTCTGACAGCAAGAGGGCCACCGCAGAGACCCAGACAACAAAGGACACGGGCACTGACAGTTGTTCGCATCAATTCCCATTCAGCCCTGATCCCCCTCCACATGACCAGACCGCAGACACATGCCCAGAACAGCCTGCATCCCCAGAGAAGAGTGTAGCTGGTGGGGAAATATCTATTGGCACCGAGCTCCTCCCTGCTCCTTTGCCCTCAGTGGGGCAGAGGCTGGAGGGCATGATGAGGACGGCCAGTAGCAGCATGGAGCAGAGGCTGCTGTGGCTCAGCTCCGAGCTCGCCCAGACCGACACAGCACTCCTGTGTGAGCGTGCACACTCTCACCACCTGGCACAGGAGCGGCAGGAAGTGCTGGCGCGGGAGCAAGCTCTCAGCAGACAGGTGAACGCCGCTATCATGGTCATCGCCACGCTGCGGCAGCAGCTCAGCATGTCTGAGCACGAGCTGGAACAGAGGGAACAGTGAGTGACATTTGCCGGATGCGACCTGAAACACAATTGCATCAAAATTAATGTTTTTTTTGTTTGTTTTTTTTTTTGTTTTGTTTTTCTTTCTTCAATGAGCAGTTGAGCTGAATTACTTAATACCCAAAGATAATAATAGTTTGTAACTGGTTTTAGGGAAGTGCTTGCTATTCAGAAGTTTCTGGAAGCGGCAGCGCAGCATGAGATGTGTGGGAAAGTCCGTTTGCGGCGGTTTATTGAGGGCCTCCTACGCCGCATCGCCCTAGCTGAAAGGCTGCTGGAGTATTACCAAAACAATCCCCATCAGCACTACTGCACAGTATGTCACAGGTCACACTGTTAGACTTGGCGCTCATTACACTGCATGCTTCAAAGTAACAATGTTATAGAAATAAAAAAAAACATTATGAATTGTCTATTGCAAGACATGTAAGATCCACTCTTAGAACTCTGTTATTTGTCCAGGTGCCTCCTTTAGCTGAGACAGGCCCCCAAAGAATAACCAAAAGCAGGTACTGCATGGATTTTTTTAAACATTCATATTGAGCTTGTAATTTGCACAGTCGGCACTTTGTAGCTTCCAGCTATCCTTGTATTTTAAGACTGTAAATCCAGGTGTTGATTGGGAAATCTTGTCCTGATTTCCCCTTGCAGCAGACTTGCTTTCCCATATTACTTTATTCATTAAGGATCACACAAGGCTAGTAGAGGATCATGTTGCTCCCGTATATAAGTAATGATCTCTCAGCCACATCTCCGTTTGCATTGCTTTTGTTTGTCTTCATGTGTGTTTTTGTGGGTGCTTTGGGGTTTAGCATCTTTCTGCCTTGTCTGTCTCCTGACTTTGAACGGCGATGTGTTGTGTTGGGCAGTTGGATTTGCGTGTTCAAATGTGCTTCATGTATGGCAAATGCTATAAAGAATCTGCAGCCTACCTGTTCTGATTTTTACTGCTAGGTCTACAGGAGAGCAGCTGGTCCACGACGAGGAACAGGCACATGGGCATCAGGCTGGATACGGAGCGTCCCGAGCCTCTGGGGAGAGACGGGGCCATCACGGCTGGGTCCAGGGCAGGAGGTCAGACGGTTATGAGGTTTAGGGATCCGGCCTGAGCATTGCACTGAATGTACTGTATATGTTTAAATTGTTGTGTATTGAAATTGTGTTTTTAGCAAATATGTAGACAAAAACAGTGTAACGAAAATACAATATTCCTGAAAGGAAAGCTGACCGTGATCTCATACTGAGAGGTTCTTTTCAGCACAGTGTGGAAAGGCAGTTAGTCTTGGTTGCACTCTTACCCTGTAGACCTCAGCTGTGTCTAACGAAGGCATGTTACAGTTCTGATCATCAGAAAACTCACCCTCTGGAATGCCGTTACACTCCATCTGTAATGCTGTGAAGTCAAGAGCATACTGTTGACATTATGGACACATGGTAAGACTGCCCTTTAAATCTATTACATATGGCTACCTAGGTTAATGGTTTACATGCTAAAGAATTGCAAACTTATTCTATATTATGAGAATTGAAGGCTTAATATCTAACCAGTACTTAGATTATGCCGTATGGACGTACTGTTTAATATACAAACACTTGTCATGCAGAGATAAGAATTTGTAGTACTTTGAGTCTGTGTGTGACTGTATGTTAGTCAACAACACTTACTAAAAACAGTAATATCCAAAAATGCTATTAGTTGGGCTCCAGTATTTGTTTTTCTTCAGTTTTTAAGGTGCTGTTGCACACTGTGAATGTCTTAAGAAATTATCTGAATGCATTAGTGCATATAATCTATATTTTAGTGGTGCTATTGCCTGGGGATTTATACGCATATCATAATCAGTGTAGTCAGTGCTGTGTGGAATGCCTTCTAACAGTAGCCTCATATAAAATTCCAGATTAACAGGATAAAATATCTTACTGGCAGTATTAGCTCCACTTGCTTTTCAAATAAGCAAAAGTTTCTGGTTTTCTGGGTGGTATATTCAGTTCCGCTTGAGTGGGACATCCGGCACTTTACATTGCAGTTTGACGTGAGTGAGTGTCAAAATTAAAAGCCTCACAGGTGACACTAACCAGAGCAATAGCACGTTTTAAGCTCCATTTTGGTACATCTATGTAGCACTTCTAAAGATTATATAGTAGCCTACACGTTCAGTTGAAAAAGGAAAAGTTGAGCTTTACAAATGTATAAAGGATGTCTGTCAATTTATTGTATTTTCCAAATTATTAAATCGTTTTGCGCATTGCTTCTTAATCATTGTGAATATGTTCTACCTTTGTTGGAAAAAAAGGAAAAAATAAAACTTGATATGTTAGATATTGGTGTAAAGATATGAGCAAGTGTTGCACAAAATAATCTTCTCCTTTTTCAAGGTTATAAATATCAAATCTCTTTACATACTCGGTTGATTTTGTTGATTAGAAATCTAACTTTTGCCATAATGCAAGAGCTGTTTGTGATATGTAGTTTAGGTGGCAGTTCAGTCGTAGAGCGAATTAATGATCGTCGAACATTGGTGTGATGTAGACTACACAGTAATGAAATAACAATTGATCCTTGATTGGTATTTTTATTCATTTATTTATTTGTACCCAGTTATTAATTAGTAATGGGTTCTTTTTAAATGTGCAGTTTGTAATGTTTTAGACCTGTAATAATTATATAATTAAAAAAATACTGCGATTCACAAAATTGCCATGCAATGGATCCGGCTAGTTTCTTTGTTTCATTTTAAAATTAAGCTGCTCCCTTAATATTTGTTGTTATTATTATGAGCAATTGTTAAATGTGGGATGAGTGATTAGTACATTTTAATATTTGTATACTTACAGTGCATACAATGAAAGATCTTGTGATTCTTTCAGGCTTCTTCTCTAATGAGGATTGTTGATTATAACTAGAAATACCTGTGTGTAAGGTAACAGGCTGCACTACTATAAGGAGCAATCACAAGAGACAAAAATTTCAAATAACATGCATATGTTTGTTTCAGCCTCAATCTGAACAGAATGAAGTGTGGTAACAGCCTGCGGCTTTGATAGAGCACTGACAGAAATGAGAACATTTTGGTTCAGCAAACTACTAACTGAGAAGATTGGCTAAAAACTTTGACTTATTGTACAGTCATGCCACATAGGTTGATTTGCATATTTCTAGTAATATAGTAATTATAGTAATATTTATAGTAATATTGTTAACACTGACTCAAAAGGTATGCTAAAGTATAAGTTAAAAGCAGAACCCCAAAGTAGTTGGCAAGAATGAAGCTTCATTTTGTTTTGTTATGAAGAACGTGACATTTTCCAATATGAATTCTTATGTATTATTAAAACATTGAAAGAAAATTGTGTTCGTAGGTCTGTGATGTCACATGTTGTGATTTAACAGGTACACAGCTCTTTGTTTTCTGTCACTTACTGAATGTGAGCTATTTTCTGTAATGGGTCTACGACAGTAAAAAGTACACCTGCAATAGTTTTTGGAAAGTCTGAGGTCCACCCGTTGTATACTGTGTGTGAGCATGCTGTAGATGTTCTGTAACTAGTGCAATATGTGAATATATATTTTTGGAAGAAGTCGCATTTAAAGGCCTCCACAGTGTTTTGTAGAAAGGTTGTGGCTATCCGGAAGGAATCATGCAATCATTCATATTTATAAGCAAATGAAAGTTTGCTATGAAGGACAATCAAAAGTTAAAACTGAATAAGTTGTTGTTTCATGTTTATGGATTATTGTTTGACATGCTCAGTTATGAATCAGTCTGTTTTGAACTTTTACTGTTTTTGAATGTGCCATGCCGGTTTCCGTTCGAGATGTTAAGCTTTGTTTCATTATGTTACGTAGCCAACTTGTGTGTGTGCCTTTCTCTTGGAATCTTGTCGTCATTACACATGCAACACTGTGAGGTCTTGGAAGATTTGTGCTGCTGTGTGTGACGCTCTGACAAATAAAAATTTGATTATTATTGTTATTTTTAAATATTATTAAAATAAGAATATCATGCAACCAATCACACCGTCTGCCTTTTTTTAATGAAACTGAATTTCTTCTTTGCTATACACACTTAGTTTTTAGATAGTTCACATTCATACTCAATGTAAATGATCTAGAAACTAAAACTGTACCTGGATCAATAAGCATTGAAGATATTTTACCTTGAGTTAGTGACATTTATGAAGTAAGAAGACATTTCCACTAGAGGGAACCCTTGGTCATATAGTGTGCACTTCTGATTTGGACACATGCCTCATATGAACAAATTATGCAGGTACTGTGCGTTTATTGTTTTTTGGCAATGGGTAAGAGGATTTGCATGTTAATCTAATCTTCCAATCATTCATGTACTGCATATTTCAGTTGCCACTTTATTTGGTAAACCTACGTTGCACCTACACTTACTGACCGCTTTACAAGATACACCTACCATATAGATGCACTTTGTAATTATACAATCACTGACTGTAGCCCATATGTTGCTATACTTCTGACCAGATATTATTTGGATGGTGAAACATTCTCAGCACAGCAGTGACATGGTAGTGTGTGTGTGTGTTACTGGTTAGAGTGTATTAAACGCAGCAGCTTTCCTGAGGTTTTTAAAACCCCTCATTGTCACTGCTGTGTTAAAAATAGTCCACCAACCAAAATTATCCAGCTAACAGTGGTCCTGTGGTCAGAAACTGACACCGATGATGGGTAAGAGGATGATTAACACAAATTGTGCATGGAAAAAAGATCAACTTTAACTTGGTCTTTACACAGTGTTTAAAAACTCCAGCATCGCTCCACCTGATACCAGAGCTACACACACTACTATGTCAGTGACACTGCTGTGCTAAAAATGATCCACCTCCAAAATAATATCTGGTCAACAGTGGTTCCATGGTGGTCCCTTTCCATTGACAGATTTGTTAGGGGGTGGATGATGAATTGGGCATAGCAGCAGATGGGTGACAGTCATTGTAATTGTTTGATACACTCTAACCAGTACCCCCCCCTCAAGAATAAAGTAAGGACCAATCAGGTTTCACAAGAATAAAGTAAGGACCAATCAGGTTTCACAGGAATAAAGTAAGGACCAATCAGGTTTCATTATTGACAGACGTCGTCCAGTTTATTGTCCAGTGGGCGAACACTGAGAGGCGGGAATGTTGATTTCAAATCACTGTCACCAGAAGCGGTTCCTGGTTTAGGTGACATAAGCAAAGTGCCGAGGTGCGCATAGACACACGCGCGCGCGCGCACACACACTTCGGACCTGTGGAGAACAGGCGCCCCTATACTGTGCTGCCCCCAACTGACCCCCACTGAGTTCCCCCACCTTCCAAATTCCACTTTAACCCCTGCATATACCCCACTTGAGTCAGATTAGCAGATGATTTATGATGATGATGAGTGTGGTTATTTTTAAGGAGTAGGAAGAAAGTCATATCATAAGGAAGTTCAAAATGTGTGCCAAACATCGAGTGTTAGCTTAGTACTTTAATATGCTTGCAAAATGCAAATCTATTGTGCAGCTTGATTGAAAGTATGAAAGCACCAGCAGTGATGCTGATATTGTCCGGCTTAAATGTCTTTGTTAAATCTGTTACCCAGATTTAGGTAGAGAATGTGAATGTCTACGTTTCATTTTGGAAAAGATCTCTCTTCCATTTTGTCATATAATATTATCCACAAGCTATTAGTGCATATACGTCTTTCACTGTCGTTTACAAAGCAGTGCAAGTTCTAATACACGGCACTCAGGAAAAAGGAGTGCTCAGGGTTTGAAGGAAGTGGGTGTGATAGTTGATCCATATAATCATACTGCTCTAGGGAGCAGATTTTTTATCCTTAGTGATTATCTGCTTCTTTGTGGTAAGACATGCTAAATTATTTGCTCTGCACTTATATGGTTATCTAGTATTAGTAAATGATGGCAACCGGCGAAAATGTCTCGCCACAAATCCGTGGAGAATGATTAGTTTTACTTCAGAAGTCCATTTAAAATGACCTGGTTGACTGAAAACCTTTATTGACACACTCACATAATTTTAAAAGCAAGTACGAATATTCAGTACAATAAACCTCTTAAAGATGTAGTACATATTAACAGAAGGGCAGAGGAACCAGGCATATAATTAAACCCGTAAAGCTGTGATATGGATATTAAATAAATAAATAAATAAAAGACAATAGAAGAAACTGTTAAGAAGCTATAATTGGCACTGCCTGAAAAGAAGTAAAGATGGCTGGTTTTACCGAGGAAGGACTCCAAAGTCCAGACGCTTATGTGCGTCTAGGGCCCTTGAAGATCTGAGAAACTGTACGGTGGGCTTTGGAGTGCTGTGCTCTGGTTGTTTTCTTTGTTGTTGCTGTAAACCTATTCAGGGGCTTGAGCACAGCTCAGGGATCAGCCTCTAAGGCCCGGGCTAACGTCATGCATCACATTATGCATGCCAGGACCGTGGCCTCTCACATTTACATTTTTCAAATGTTTTCTTGCATGACAGAGGACAAGTCTTGTTACATTTAATACAAATTTAGCTTTCCTGATCATTCATTATGGACATTGTTGTAGGATTGAAAATATACAAGCACTAATCTGTTTTTGTCATTCCAACTTCAGTTTTCTAAGCATGTTGATTCAATTGACTCAATATTCAGAGCCATAACTGCAGAAAAACAGTATCTCATTATAAGACCTTAATTTGATTTAACTGGCCATGAAAAACGTATCAGAGACTGTATTGAGATTATCAAGCTGAAAGAAAAAGGGAGAGAGAAAGAGAGAGTCACAAAGGCTGCAATCCTGAATCTTTAACCTTATCTTTAACCACTAAAAGAAAATGATTTAGAAAAACCTTAAAACCCAATCAGGATGTGTTATACATGGATTACATGTAAAATAAGTGAAGTGAAAAAGTGACGTTTCAATAAAATACTTACGGCATGTGGTGGGAGCTGTTGTATGATTTTGTGAAACATTTTGCTATTCTGTCTACACGCATGTGTGCATACATACGGTTTTGCACGTTTTTTCTTCCTGTTAAATAGCTTTATAGCTAAATAGTGTGTAAATAAATGACAGTGGTTTGGAATGAAGCATACAAGAATTACCACATGAACTGAGATGACTAAACTGTCCACATGTCTCTCTTGCCATAAATACGAGGGATTGACTTAATACTCACAGGCAAACATGATTCATACTCAATTTCCAAATGACACAATTTTTCATGTTTATGCAAAGATGGTATAAACAAGTGTTTCTCTCTATAGAGTGATATAGTGACACATTAAAATTCTTTGCTAAATCTTTTTAAAAAATGATCACATTTAGAGTGTTGTATTCAATGAATAAAATTGAACAGCACATTTCTAACAAAACAACATGTGTGGAATTGAAAAGGCTGTACCCATACAGAAGAGCAAAACGATACTGATACTTTATGGTATAATGGGGAGTGGATATTATACTGTCTCTCTCTCTCTGTCTGTCTGGAAATGGGTAGACTGAATACTGTGTTAACTAAACATGGTTTATTATATAAGTATTGGTTGTTGTAAACCCATGGAAATCTTTCCATCAGTGCTGCTGTAAAACTCGTTTTTATGTTTTTGCTTTACATTTTTAAACGACCTTAGTCTTTCTGAGATTTTAGCATTGTTTTTCAACTTCTGAATTTACGATGCCTACTTGGATCATTAAAGTGTCGTGAAAATGACACTTGCACTCAGGCCCTGAAAAATAAACCAATGATCAACACCAAGAGTAGCAGAAAAATCAATACGTTTATTGAGGATCAAAAAGACCCCACAATAAAGCGGAGTTTTCCCCGGGGAGAACTGAGGGACTGCGTGAAGGGCTTGTTTTTTATACACTCCTGCATA
>JAOUQW010000002.1:9580905-9605212 GCA_028565825.1 Olivaichthys viedmensis | reverse complement strand
ACATACTATTTTAATTTAGCCTATTCATAGCTATTGGGTCTTTTATCTTGTTAAATAAACTTTTCATGATTCGTATAGTACAGTACTAATACTATATTTATAATCAATTAATTTGTGATTGTACATTGGTTCTTTAATGTGCTTTACCATAAATACTTGGTTTTGACTTTCTGATCTTTTATATGTAAAGCATTTTAAGATTTTAAGAGAACTCAAAATGAAAAGAGCTATATAAATAAATATTATTATTATTATTAACAATAATAATAATAATATTATTATTAATCCTCTATGTCAAATGAATTGTATACTTGGACAAATTGTCAGTGCCACAGGATGTCCTGAGGTTGTATTCACAATTATAGTCTAACCTGTTTTGGAGAGAGCTCCGCTGCCCTTGGCTACACCCACGTAGACCAGAATACTCATAGTGTCAGAGATTTCAACATGCAGATTGCTGGTTCCAAAGTCCTGCTCTGGGCATGCTGTCACACCTGTGCGCACCCACAAACACACATATATATTTGAAGATTAGAGGTGCTCACCAGCTGTGTTACTAAAACAAGTGCTCAGTATGACAGGCTAAGGGAAACAGTTGGGGGTGAAGGACTGGGGGAATACCATGAGCACAGCAGAGGCGAGGGCCCAGATCCGGCCGGATAAAGAACGATGGCAGGCGAGAGGCCAGGTTGAGGGCGCCTCCTGGACCGGTGTATTCTGGAACTGGCAAAGCCCTCATCACATCTTCGTACCTAACAAAGGCAATATTGTTTTTTATTTAATTATCATATGCAAGGCATGTACTAGGCATCATTATTTCTGCACAACTGAAATAATACCATATTCATTGTTCATCATACACTAGGCATGTGGAAATCATCACGTCATCACAGATTAAAATAATTATACCCTACTGCTATCAAATGATGTAACTGAAAACTCACTTTAAAAATGTCACAACAGATTAGAGTGTAGAATAGTGAGCATGAACTTGAGGTTCATGTAGAGGTGTATATTAAAATACTGCTGAAAGTTTATTCAAAGTCCGCAGGTGGTATGTGTATGTCGAGGGCGAGCTAGGAAGAGTTAATGTAGGAGCATTAACCTGGATGGCATGATAGCCAGGAACTCTTCTCCTGATGGCCAGTCCTTTAGTCTGTATACTGCAGGGTCACCTTTAGCAGATTTAGTTCTCTCTGATAAAAAAAACCCCACGCATTACAATGGTCAATAACATACTAACCTGATCCTCTGAATGCAGGGTATGCTGTCTGTATTGTAGAAATATGATGACATTATAGTTATAGCAGTTTTCTTTAATCTAATACACCTGATACACGAATCGGCTAATTAACACCATAGCTCAACCTACACCCCAACAGGCCCGCTTTGGACTCCTGAAAAGCCTGAGATATACAAACAGGCCACGGGTCAAGCTAAAGGCTAGAAAATATTGGGCATGATATACCCGCAGAACACTCACTTGACACATCCTCAAAGCCATCCCAGAATTCCTTGACACCGGAGTTTGTGATGCTCCCATCACGACAGTTGTAGAAGTCACCATGGAGGGCTGAGAACTCTCTGCTAAAGTGCTCCGGCTTCCACAAACTGGCGTTCAGACTGTTTTGCAGCCCAGAGACCAGCACCGGCTGCAGAGAAACACCAATATCAACATCAGTCCACATCTCATACTAAACACTAGCTAGGTTCTACAGGCTAAAATGCTTCTTTCAACTCGATTTTAGGAACAGATTAGATTAGGGGGATTAAAACTAAAACATGCCAATAATGGAAATAACTGGATGCATTGTGTAAGAAGTCATTACTCCAAACTGTGTAAAAACTTTCTATTTTCAATTCCCTTTTTTTGTTTTGTTCAAACTTAGTCACATGTCTATTTAAAAGAAGATATTTCAGTGACTAGCTATGTCCTAAAAAGCACCTACTACTGTCTCATCTCTCCATCCAGGAACAGTTCATGCTCAACTTGTGCTCAGTAACACAAACCTGCTCTTGTGTCCAGTTCTCTTTGAACAATCTTTGGTTGCCTAGGTGACCGTGATCTTTAAGCCAGAGCAGCCGGTGGCTGCCTATCCAATCGTGAGGGACACTGGTATGCGGGTCAGCCAATAGGATTCGAGCTGGCTTCACCTCCTCCAGCCCCAGCTCTTTCTCTTCCTTCGTCAGCAAATCCTGGTTCAGCCCCAGTTTGGTCATCTTCGAGGCGGGAATCTTGTTTTCCACTACTGAGGCAATGATGTCATCCAGGAGGTTGGGCATGCGAGCGTTCTGAGCAGTCTAAAGCATAAAGTACAAACAAAGTAAACATATTAATGACTTTAACAAATGAGAAGTATACAAGCGCGTGAGGCAGTATCTGGGAGCGCAATCTTTCTGTAAATGCGTTGAACCTGATTAGTGTTGTTGTAAACTGGTGCGAAAGCTATTCCAGGCCCAGTGACGCCCAGCCGCAGTTTTCCAGCTGTGGAGGTCAGGAGGTCGCGCAAGGTGGAGCCCTGCTCTGGGCTGCTGGACTTCCTGCCCAAAGCCTCCACGCCATCACACTCCAGTTTTCCTGAGACACACAAACACACACACACGGCCATTCAAATAACATCTTCAAATCATTACAACTTAAAAAAATACAATAATGTTACTTGGCCGATAAGACTTTTTACAAGCACCTGGTAAATGTAGTTAAACTAATAGCTTTTCTACTTCTAGTGACACTATTGCCCAGCACTGCATCTCGGACAACCTCTTCTCAAAAGCGCTCTTCTTGTTGCGGCAGCAGAGTCAAAGTCCATGCCAATCCCCACTTTATATGTCACTACTGGCCAATCGCTGCAGAGGTGGGCAGCCCATTCAGAGGTTTCTGTTTTCGGAACTGCCTTGTACCCCTCTCTCTCTCTCTGAAGTAATTGTCCAACCTTCTGAAGGGTTGAGAAACCTTTTCAAAAGGGAGCATAAACCACTCTACTCACCTTTTCTCTTTGTGGAAATCTTGTGAGCTGTGTTCTGTGTGCTCTTCTGCTGATTTGGCTGCTGGCTTTTCAAGTCGCATTGCACTCTCTCAGAAAGCTGATACAACAACACAATCATATCACTGTTTCAGCACAAAACATACACTGTACTAAGCAGTGAAGCTAAAATTAAAACTTAAAGTCATTGTAAAATAAAAACAGGTCCATAGAAGGTATGGCCCGTTTTAAATCACAGGACATGATTCAAGAATAAATATATGGACTAGGGAGCTCAGTAAGAAGAGGGTAACTGTGCCACCTGTGAGAGGCCATTGGTGATGGTGGATCTGGAGAGGAAGGCACTGCTGCCGAAGCAAGAACACTGAGAGGGGATGCCATACTCTCTCCTTATAGAGTGCATGGAGCTCTGCAGATCTGCCAGCACTGTAGGACATTTCAGCAGAACAATTTTAATATCAGCCTGACATCTAATCAATATTACTGACTAAGAGTCTTACTGGAGGTAAAACCATATACAAAGACATGCACAAATGCACCACATCACGCACCTCTCTCTGGGACTATTTGAGTAGGCATTAGGTTCTTTAGGTCGTGGGGCTGGTTTTTCACACACCTAACCCAAGCATACAGCTCTTTATCTGAGAACATGGGAATATAAAATATACACATGTAAGATCACACAGGAAATAAGTAACGCTTACAGGTAAGTGTGAAGAGGTTGTGAGGTGGTGAGATATCACATAAGCGTATCACTAACCTTTGGCACTCCTTCTTTCGCGGGCTTTGTAGCAGTCCATACACACTACAAACCCACACTTGTGACACGCCCAATGCATATTAAACAGAGTAGCCTCACATGCATCGCACATCTCCCTTACACCCCGCACCGCCCGCTTCCACATCACCTGGGCTACAGACACACACACAGAGACAAAAACACAGACAAACACACACACACACACATACAAAAAAATAAAATAAAAGACAAGACTAATTTGCTGCTGACCTATCATTTACTTATAATATATTAATAAAATTATATTTTTACATTGTATGTTTATTGTTTAGTACTTTTACATGACAAGCTACATTAATGCTACTACTTGTATACATTCATACACATATTGACACACTCACTGTCTTTCTTGACCCATGTGACAGCAGTGTTTTCTGTCTTGACAAGTTGGCAAAACTTGTCTCCTATAAGCGTGAGAATGTATTTGGCTGTGTCCAGCACCATCTCTCTCTTTTCCTTTTCCTCTTCATCCTCAAAGCCCGCTATCCACACCCGCACCGCCTCTTCATCGGTGTCCTCCACAACGGAGAACCCGTCCACACGCACTACTCCATTCTTACTGTATGACAGTCTATAGCAGGATAACAGATACATTAACCAGAGAATAATATACTTTGGTGGTAATAAAAGTTTGCTTTCTGGCTTTGAATTTGATGAACAACTAAATTAAACTCAACCTGAGAGCGTCAATACTGTTGAATTTTGCACTTTGTGGCAGACTACTGAAATAGGAAAAAGGCTGCCAGAATGTATCCCTGGACAAAGCTATTTTAGATAGGCTATCAGGAGTTGTTTTACAGACAATGATTAGGCCTTGACTAAAAAGCACTTTTAACTGGATTCATGAACCTGTTATGTTTCCATTAAAAATCAGCTAGAAGTCCTAATTGAACACTAATAAAAAGTTCGCTGAGGGTACAAATTAAATTTAGAGGATGGTTTAACTGTAATTCAGCAGCTTTTTAAATGCACTTGAGCTTTACAAGTTTAGATCAATATTATCCTCAACCTTAAGATAACCCTGAATATGTAATTTTAAAGCATTAAAATAATCTAGGTAGAATAATTAATTGTTTATTATATTTTTAGACCCTAAGAAACTACTAAAATGGCCTAGGAACATCTCTACACATCCACATCCTTCATTAAAAATGCCAGGATCTATAAACATACATGAATATGCAATTCGGAAACCTCCCAATGTTCTACTGCCATCCCTAACAGCTTATTATCACTAACATTAGCTAACTTAACTAGCTGGCTAGTTAACTTCTAGTAAACCAGCTTGCATTTGTCACAGGTCAACACAAGTGGGGTTTCAATATCTAAGTCTCGATTAGCTAGCTTAGCTTAGCTCGCAGGTTCTGCAGCTCAAAGTTTCCAGTTACCACGTCATCCTCTAATAATTTGCATATCGGACCACAGATTTAAAGCAGCTGAGACTAGTTTGTATTACAAATTGAGCTCATACGAAGTGCTCCCGGTATCAATTTTTATGGAAGTACTAAGAAGTACAAATTTGACCCAAACACCAATCTATATAATTAGTCAGCCATCCAAAAGGAAGTAACCACTTAAACCACTTTAATCGGTTTTAAAAACCGATTAAAGGCAGATTTAACAATGATTTCCTTGTGTGTGTTCCTGTCCTATCTTCTTTATCAAATTATTTAAAGTCCAGCTTTAGCCTTGGGAGTCTCCCGCATCAGCTGCCCCATACCCACTGGAGGCTCACCTGCGGAAGTAATAGAAGCGGCAGAAAACAGGTGAGATGACAGGATCCTGGGCCTTGCGCGAGCGGTCCAGTCGGCACTCGCGGCATTTCTGCACATTAGCTCCAATCTCTACACATGAGTCGTCCTGCAAGAAGGCCTCGCCGCTCTGCTTCAGCTTCTTAACCTTCCTCCAGTCCTTCAGCACTGAACGAAGGATGCCGTCTGAGAAAAGAGAGAACCAGCAGCAGCCTCAATCAGCTCATCCGCATTCACTCAAGCAGCCAGAGAACACAAATACTGAAATTACTATTCCCTTCTGTCTCTCTCTCTCTCTCTATGGGATGGTGTCACAGCACAAAAATCAGGACTACCTGATTTTATATTTCACAGGTTACACCATTGAACAGCGAGAGCCATTATTATAGGAGGGTTTGAAAAACAAATCTGAATGTATTAAAGCAAAGCTGCTGATGGCTGAAAAATGATAAGGCCTCATTTTTGCTCACAGCTGTGACTGCTCCTCTTATTGAATATAGGTCTTAGTGTGACAGTATCCCTAATTGATATATCCCTATGTCAGTGGCTGAAATTCTTCCAAATATTGCTTAAATCAATTTGTGCAGTACTGGATATCTTCAGCGTGAGCCAGGCCAGTCACATTTTCAGTCAATAAAAATAACCTTGTTAACGACAGTCACCCAACTTAAACTGTAAAAAAAACTGTAAAGCTAGATAAACAAATATTGTAATGATCTAACTCATAAGATAAAATTGCCACTATATTCTGAAAATACACACACACACACACACACACACGTGCCAAAAAAAAGAAAAGAAAAAAAGAAGAAAACTCACTGCTGAGCAGCCTGTGCTGAGATTTCTCTTTGGTAGTCCGAATCATGCCATTAGGTTTTCCCTCATCATCTTCTTCCTCCTCCTTTTCCTCCTCTCTCTCATTCTCACCTCTCTTCTTCTGCTGGTCGTTCTGCTTCTTTTTGAATGTGGGTTTGTGCTGACTTTTGTTTTCAGGGTCAGATTTGCGACTCTCGCTTTCATTGCCTGAATCCCCTCCGCTATCACTGTCAAAGCTTGATTGAAAAATCTGCTTCTCGCCGCAATTGTCCTTCTCTAGCTTAATGTCGTCTGGGTTTGGCTTCTTTACATTAACACATAGCGTCTTATTCTGAAAGTTAGGCTTCTTGCCCTCCGAGTTGCCATTTCTGTCCATGATGGGCTTTACATCCTCTAAAGTAGCTTTCTTATTCCCTGTGACAGGCGGTTTCTTGTCCTCTGTTTTGGACTTGCTTCCACTGGGCTTCCTGTCTTCATCTGGGCATCTGTCTAGCGTTTTGGACTTCTTGTTATTTAGAAAAGGTTCTTTGCCCTCCTGCGTGGACCATTTATCCTCCAGTCCATTCGCCTCCTGTTTGATTGGCAGGGTGACAGCGGTTGTGGTGGTTGGGGTGGTACTGCCCCCTGCTGTCTCGGAGGTGGTACTACCCCTGTCCTGCTCAGAGTGACGGGTCAGCCAGGCTTTTTTCAGTTTGTGGTAGTTGTTATGCCCAGACTGGGCAGGTTGGATAGTATGGGCTGGAGGAGTCAGAGGCTGAACTTTTGCCACTGAGCCTGTTTTGTTGCCTACAGCCCTAGTAACCTCAGGGGCTAACCTGGGATATTTGGGGGGGCTAGGATTGATTACAGACGCTTTGTCTTGGTCCAGAGTGTGTGCAGTGCATATGGTATGCGCACTGTGTGTAGTGCAAGTGCCGTAACTATTGTGCAAGACACTCTTGGTAGCGTTTGAGGTGTCCGTAGTGTGTATGGGCTGGACTGTGTGCATATTTTGTCTTGGTTCTGAAGCAGCTAGTCCAGCTCTGCGTTTCTTTACATGAGGGATGTCTCTAGGTGGGCAACAGGAGGTAGAGGAGAGAGCCACCTTTGGCTGAGCTTTCATACCAATTTCAACTTTTTCACATTGCTCGGATACTAGGGGTATTCTTGAGTGTGGTGTATCTATATTTACAGAATATTTCACCCCACGATTTGAAAAATGAGTTGTACTTATATTTTTAGTCATGTTGAAGGGTGTATTAATGTCCTGTTTTGAAGTGACCATGTTGATAGGGTGTACAGTGTCCACAGGGGTCCACAGGGTGCCTCTCTTACACTGACCACCTGTATCCTTTAAAAGTGTGCTTGGCACACATTCAAATGTTTGCACATGGTTGCACTGAGCTCGGGAAAGCAACCTGTCAGTGACAGTGTGGTTCACGGGCGTGTGCATGTAGCCAGAGGGACGAACAATAACAGAAGCAGTGGCAGTCTGTGGGTTAACCACACCTATATTGGTTGCGTGGCCTCCTACCACGCGTTTCTGGTTGTGCAAAACTCCGCCGCTCTGGAAATCATAATCTTGGTTTGTCATTGATATCGGCTCGGGAGCCGCCCTCTTTCCGACGACCACTCCGTGTCTGAGCTCGGGCATCAACGTAGGCGGCCTGTGTGGATTCTGACCCTTTCCAGATAGGCTCATCGGCTGAATGGGTGTCAAGGTAGGTGGCGACAACCTACCTTGCCCGGCCACTTTAGGTGCCACAATGGGCGGGGCTGGAGGGTGGAAGATGGGGGCCCTGTGCAGTGGGGGTTCAGCGTGAGAAGAGCAAGATGAGACAGAAATGAGAGAAGCGGCAGAACCTTCCTTCTCCATGAGTTCCAGCGGGTTCATCGAGATGGCTTTCGAAACCAGCTGCTCTGTAATCTTGCCCAGGAGACCTTCTTTCTCAGGGTGGCGCTTGACGAGGGCTGGAGGTCTGGCCTTGACTGTGTTCTGTGTACTATGTGAAGTGGAGACAGAAACAGCAGTGTTCGGGCCATTCAGCCTCTCGTACAGCTCTTTGCTCAGTGGAGCTCTGCGCGCTGAAGCCTTGTTCTCCACACTGCCAGCTGCTGGGGTATAGTAGCTACTCTGGGTGAGCGTTGGGGAGGGCTGGGCTGATTGCAATCTTGGAGGCACACTATGTCTGAACATGTGCATCTCTCTTTCACACTCCCTCTCACGTTCTCTCTCTCTCTCTTTAAAATGAAGAGACAGAGTAGGGCTCTTGGGATATCGTGGCTCTCTGTCTGAGCAGAGTTTGGCTGTGAATGGTGCCACCTCAATGCTCTCCTGCAAAATGCGACGGCTCTCCTCCTGGTAACGGCTGGTGCGGTCACCCATGAGGTCGTACACTAACTCAGGCTGTTTGGAGTGTGCAGAGGGCGACTCTGTGACTGCGGGGTGGGATACATTTCCGTTCCTTAGCAAAGCAGCCCTCACCTGCTCCTGTTCTGCCTTCAGCGGCAAGTGGACGGAGCTCTGCATCTCTGCGAACACCTTCCTATCTGGTTCCCTAGAAACAGAAAAAGCAAGCAGAAATATGTGAGAACAAAAGCCCTTAACACTTAAAGTGCCCATGAAATGGCTTGAGAGCCGTGATTTGATTCCGTATGTTGACGTATTTCCTTTTGAAACAGGAAGTCAGGACGGGAGCGTGTCGAAGGGCTTGACTGATTTCTACAGTTACGCCACACCTAACGCTGAATCTAAAGAAACTCAATAGTGGCTTAGCAAATCGGCGAAATAATGCAACCGAGAATTTAAAGAGAGCTTATTTTCAACTGTGTGGGATTTCTCACTGCTAATTTGCACATCGCGACTCTGGTATCCCAGAGCAGAGGTTTCCAACCACCGGGTCTTGGATTGATACCGGGCCGTGGGTCATTTGTTACCGGCCCGCAGAAGTTTTTCTGGGGAGAGGGAAAAGACTGCCGTTTAACACGAGGCAGTGAAATAAAACTGTATCAAGAAACAAGCTTTCTGTTCAACTTTTACACACACACGCACGCACGCACACACACACACACATACACACACACACACACTAATGTGCCTTGATATCTCCAAATGCTTGCTCACTCGCCGTGCAATGGATGCACATTGGACAAGTACAGGATGAGCCATAAAAAATTTCACGTTTTCCCGGAAATGATAAACTGTAAAATTAAAACAAGAATATCTACAAAACACATTTTAGTATTTTTTCCCCCCGATATATACTGGTATATTTGTGTCCACAATGCCAAGAGACTCGTACAAAAAGCTCTAAAACACCAATTTTGATTTCATGGGCACTTTAACACTGTCGTGTTTGGGTTCACTCATAATTCCTGCTGTACTGGAAAGTCTTACCTGTCGTTGCAGATCTAATTAGTAGTGCGATTAGTATAATGTGTGTAGTGGAGTGTAGGCGTGTGGACTCACTCTGTGCTTTTAGAGGTGGGGGTAATGGGCTGGGCACCCCTGGACGCTCTCTGGGGGTCAGCGCTCGAGGGGCGCACAGGTAGCGGGGGTCGTAACCCCTGACCTTCCGCACTGGTTACAGGAGTGGTCTGTGGGAGCCAGGGGCTTGGTGTGTTCTGTAAACAAACACACAACACACCACACACACAGACACACACAGACAGACAAACAAATGCTCACTTACTGTAGAACAAATAAAAGCCTGAAACAATATGAATGCTCATGAATCATATATTATTACCATGATTATAGAAAAAGTAAATAAGATATAAAAGGCACTATTAATCACAGAATCAAATAAATACATCATAATACCCCAAGGACATATTCTTGCTAGTCTATAGCTTGAAAGTCGGTAGTTTTAGAACCGCCTATTTTCACAGAAAGTGGCCATTTAACTGACATGACATGGAAAACGATTATTTAGACAGTCTGTAGCGGTGCACAATATGGCACAAACCTTATAAATTAACACTTAACCTTTCTGATCTCTTTACAGACCTTTTACAGATCCCTCACCTCATTCATGTAGATCTGTCCTACTATTTTAACCTATTATATTATTATTTTGTATTTTATATTATTTTGACATGCTATTTAGTGCAGTAGTATATGGTTTTAAATGCCAACAATGGGAATACATTAAAGTGAAAGGACCCTTACCCGCCTCAGGCTGGCTTCAGAGATGCTTGCACACGCTGGGGGCGTCCACTTGGACCCCTGCAGTCCCAGGCCGTAGCCATGCGCCCCATTGGGAAAAGGGGGCCAGAGGACTGGGTACAGGCCCAGCGGTGCCAGGGGAGCGGTGCCCGGGCTCTGGCCCAGGAGAGACGAGGTGGCCTGCAGGGCCAGCGGATGGTGGGAGAGACCCAGAGGCCCCAGCCGAGCATGTCCAGCTAAGAGTGCTGAGGATGGGGGCAAACCAGGCAGGAGAGACGGGAGCAGGTGAGGGTGAGGGATGGAGGGGTGAGTAGAGCACAAAGGAGACTGGGGGGGGAGGGGGAGGGGGGAGAGGTGTGCAGCGGGACTCAGGATTTTGGTGTGGGAGGAGGTGGAGATGAGGTTGGGGGAGCTGGAGGAGGGAGAAGGGCTCTTCAGGTGGTGTTTGGGATGGGGGTTGGGTGGGGTGCATGGGGGTTGGACATAAGTAGGGAGGCGCTCCAGTTCTTTCCTCACTAGTGCCGGGTCTCGGTAGACAGTGAAAGGCTCGTTTCTGTCAATGATAAGCGGGCTCTTAGTCGGTTTGTCTGGTGTAGGGGTGCAATTAGGGTTATTGGCATGGTTCTGAGGGGGGGTTCTGGATTGAGCTGGTGTGTCCGTTGTATTCGTAGAGGGGGCATTATGCTGCTGCAGGGTGGGGGTAGGGGTCACATTGGACCCAGGTGTGCTTTTAAGGCCAATGAGAACTTTCTCTGTAGTGACTTTAGATGGGGAACTGCTCTGCTGTTCTATCCTGGAAGCTTCAGGAGAGGCACTGCGCTTCGGCCTGGAAACCCCCGTAACCTCTGGAGGCTTGGAAATCACCTCAGGAGAGGAGCAAGTACTAGGGTGTATGGTGGGCTTGTGGGTAATTTCTGAAACAAGAGCAGCTTCGTGTCCTGCACTGGTAGCTCCAGGAGATGGACTTGGTTTAACTACTTTACCGGCGTCCACCTCTGTGTTGCAAGGCATAGTGGGAAAGTGAGTCAGAGTTACTCTGGGATCTTCCTCTACTGCTTCTGCTGAATCACAACTGGATGTAATGACCTCTGGGTGTGTGAACTCTGACCCCCTGACCTCTGGGTCACCTGGCGGAATTTCCTGTTCACTCTCAGCCCCCTCGCAATCCGGGGGCGATGTGCGTAATAACACGCATGCAGTTTCCATGGAAACCAGCTGCTCACTCTCCTGAGACGCCAGTAGGGCAGAGACAGCCTCAGAGTCCTCTCGTGATGCGCCTTCACTCTTGTCCTCCATCTCAATCACTCCATCTGCCTGCGCCACCTCTCCTTTATCACAGCCTGGTCCCACAGTGCACTGTGGTGATCTGGTTGTCCGGAACACTCCGTTGCAGGACGTGCTGGATGAATGACCCTGTGAGGGCAGGATTTTCCCTACTCGCTGGCCTTCAATCTCTGGTAACTGGCTGGGAGAAAGTTCCCCGCCTTTGCGGGAAGAGTGAACGTTCAGGTCATGTCCTAAAAGCCCAGAGGAATTGTGGCCCGTCTCGCAGTCAGCTGGTTTCTTTGAATTGCAGCATTTTTTCAGCAGATTTTTTGATTCCACGCTGCTGCCCTCTGGATCACTGCCCTCGGACAGGCCAGAGCCACTGTCGCCCTTCTGCCTCTTTAACCCAGCTCTCCTCTTGTCCTTTTCATCCTGCTCTTCCTTGTTCCCTTCTTTCCTCCTCTTTCTCTCGATATAATTGATCCTACTCTTAGAGGAATCTAGAAATAAGTAAAAGTAATAAAGTAATAAAACCAGGAATAATAGGTGTGCAAAGGACTCTACAGGAAGGAGTCTATTTCAGGCACCAGACACTGATCACTGAATGAAAATGCCCTCTCCCTAAAGAGCTAATGTAATAAATTTGAATGCAGCTAAATGGAATTCAAACAGTGAGGGAGCTGTTAATACAGCCAAATGTATTGCTGCACCTCACCTGCTCTTGCTTCATCAGCTCTCCTTTCCTCTCTCATCCCGCCTGTTTCGTCCTCAGCTGGGCTGCAGTTGGAGTTTTGTCTGCACAGCTGAGGCTGTTTCCTCTGCATTGGCCCCAAGCTACACGCCTGCAGGAGAGAGGAGGAGGGAGGAGGAGAGATAAGTGTGTGCGAGCGTGGGGGTGTGTTTATAGTACAGTCGATGAATTGTGTGGCTTTGTGTGTGCATATCTATGTGTGTGGGTTATAAAGTATCAAATCACTTACTGTATTTTGTGTGTGTGTCTGTGTGTGTGTGAGAAAGAAAGAGAGTGTGCAAGAGAGAGATACTGTACCTGGTCTGTTGCTGTAGTGTTGCTTGACCTGTTTCCTGCGTTCTGGAGGAAGATTAAAAGGCAGTAAGAAAGAACAAGTAAATTATACAAATACTCACCCAATAAAAAACACACACAAGAAAAAGAAACAGAAAAGTAGTTTAGTCACCAGGGTCATCCTGTTCATCTTGTTAGTATGAGGTTTGAGTTGTGTCATGGTGTTTTCTCCCATTAATAACGACTGGCTAACGTCATCCAGAACCAGCACGTGCACGAGAGTTGGGTCCACACTCAGAGGCTCTGCTACCTATGGGGACAGGCCCAGAGAGAACCATGTGTATGACACATAACCTACTGCACTTTACCATACATAATCTGCATCCGCTTGAGCTGTATTCACTCTTGGTTGAGCGCAAGAAAAAGTGTTTTTTCACCTGGTCGCTCAGGACAGTCATGGTTCTGCTGTTGTGATCATGGTGGCTGACGATGCCGTGGAGCCACTGAGGTTTGGAGTCGGGTCTGAACACCCTCACCCTGAGGCCCTTCATACAGCCGTGCCCTGTATAACACACATAATAACTCTCAAAGTCAAGCTTTCTCATTCTACAGGATGTCTTAGCACTTTTCCAACAGACCGTAACTAGCATGCTGAATTTGGTTAGCCTGCTTGTCAGGGTACCAAGAGCACCAAACAGGGAGATATGGGTGCAGCTAGAAAAAGCGCAGATCACTGATTGGTCAAACGCAATCATCACAGAACCGTCATGAGTCTTCATGCGAGTCAGACAACCACCATTTTGAAAAAACACTCGGGCTGCGTCCCGAATCGCATACTACCATACTAAATAGTATGTCAGAATAGTATGCCACAATTTATTACAACTTGTTACTTTATATAGTGTCATACTATTTAGAACGATAGCATGCAGTTTGGGACAATCGCTTTTCTACTGGACCTTATGGCCCAGCAATCTTCAGCAGTCATGTCAGTGCCATCCAGTACAATGGAAAACCTGGGAAATTCCATTTGTTTGGCTGCAAGCATATTAGATGAAATGCATGGTAAAAGGTAAATCAGACCTTGAAGCTCTTCTATTGTTGCTACTGTTGTTAGTATTTACTGTTAACTGTAGACACTAGCATTGCGTGAGAAATGATGTCACCATTCCACAACCTCCAGAAAACTCCTACTACTTTCACTGGTACCGGTACTCGATAAGGCTACGGATAGTTCTGGATTCAGATTAGTAACCATAACGTGTCATACTGCACTGTCCGGTGGAAAAGTGCTATCTGACAATACGCTAAAACAGACATGTAGTATAAAGAAATTTAAAAACAGAATTCTTATTGTAGCTCTATGACTGCCAGGCAAAAGATATCCAATCCAGAGTTTCCGCTAGGATTCAGTTTACTGGACAAATGGGTAAAATTACGGTCATATGCTATTACTGGTGTTAATTACTACTGTTGGGCAAAACACTACAATTTTGGGCTATACAAGAATGACACCATCAAGTAAATTGTATTATATCTGACTGGATTTTCTGTGTAGTGGATATTAAAGAGAATGGGGAACCATTTAGCAAACTGCACAAATCCCATTAGAATTCCTGTCTTGTCTGTTGAATACGACCTTTGTAGCTGTGATTAGCTAGAAAACAATAACAGACATCCCGGAAGGAGGTCTGGTTCCACAGCAGTGGCTATATGACTTCAAGGCCTGCGGTAGGTTATCAAAGCGCACAACGGCCAGTGGCAGCGCGCTTAAACAGCTACATTACATTAAATTTTTTCTTAAGCATATCGTCTATATTCATTTAAGAGACTTGTATTATTACATAGAAGGAATCGGAGAACTTTATTTACTTAAAATTTGTATGTACTTTAAGTGAATATTTTTTACCAGACGCCGTGTCCGACGGGATTTTAATTTGCCTGTCTTGCGGAGTTTTTACTGGTCAAGTAACGGTATTTACCGGCTAACGGTAACCCTGATCCAATCTAAAAAAAACTATTCTCGACTAACTAACACGAATAGCTCAAGAACCAGGCAATATCTCACTACTCAGGCAAATCTGACAGAATTGATAAAAATATTACAGAGTGAAACTCTTCTGGTCAGACAGCACAGACCTATTCAACAAAGTTAAACCAAGCCAGAATACCCATATTCACATGCAAGTAAGAAAAATACAGAAAAACGCAGGCTGAGCAACAAAAAAACACAACAACTTGATAGCAGGGGCTCACAATTAACTTTGGACTGAACTGCCAGCCTGCACAAACATTAAAAGAAAAACTCAGCCCAAAAGAGCCTGACACTACTGTACATTGTGAGCGCTTTCTCCCTGCCCAGCAGAGCTGAGGGATTTGAGGAGATGGAGCCTCCTTCGTTCTCTCCCTCATTTTCCAGCAGCAGAAGAGAGTGGAATAGAATACCTAGCTGAAGAATGTGCTGGAGCTGACGCTGTCTGAGCCAAGCTTGGATCTGCTCACGGCCTGAAAGATCCTCTCTCAGTGCTGAGCTCCCACTGTCCACTTCCCCCTGCACACACACAACACACACAGACGACCATGGAAAGAAATTCGCATAAGAGCATGATTCTTATGGGAGCGCTGCTGGTCAGAAACTAATTGGGAGTGGTTAAAAGAGTGATGAACACACACAAAACACTGAAAAGCTGCAGATAGAGGAAGGGAAAGAGAAACGGAGAGAGTGGTAGAAAGAAGGAAGAGAGATATACAGTCAGCTCCAGAATTATTGGCACCCTTGGTAAAGATGGGTAAAAAAAGGTTATGAAAAATTGGATTTGTGGTTAATTAGCTTAATCTTACACTGAAAATATGAGAGAAATCCAACCTTTAATTGAAGTAAATTTATTCTAAGAAAATAAAAAACCCTTATCCAAAAATATATTTTTAAACAAAACCACGTGTCACAATTATTGGCACCCCTGCATTTAGTACTTTGTGCAACTTCCCTTTGCCAACATAACAGCACTGAGTCTTCTCCTATAATGCTTGATGAGATTGGAGAATACAGAGCAAGGAATCTGAGACCACTCCTCAATACAGAATCGCTCCAGATTCTCCAGGGTCCAAGGTCTTGTGGACTCTCCTCTTCAGCTCACCCCACAGGTTGTCAATAGGGCTTAGGTCAGAGGACTGGGATAGCCATGTCAAAAGCTTGATTCTGTGGTCATTGAACCATTTTTGTGTGGACGTATGGATCTGGACGTATGTTTTAGATCATTGTCCTGCTGGAAGATCCAATCACGACCCAATTATAGCTTCTTGGCAGAGGGAGCCAGATTTTCATTTAAAATCTCCTGCCATGTATCCTAACAAGGCTCCCAGCACCTTTGGAGGAAAAACAGCCCCACAACATCACAGATCCTCCACCATTCTTAAAAACTCTATTTTTGGCTTCTGTGTCACCTCATATTTATACTCCAGTGAAAACACAAAGTCATGGATGACCTCTTAAGAGTTCCTAAACACTCAGGTGAACTTAAGTAAAATATAAATGGGAACATGCTTCAGTTACATTTTGTTCATAAGAATTTCTAGGGGTGCTAATATTTGTGACACATGGGTTATTTCTGAATAAGTTTTTTTTTTTTTTTTCTTAGAATATATATTAAAGGTTAGATTTAATTTCATATTTTTAGTGTGAGATTAAGCTAATTAACCACAAATAAAAAAATTCATAACCTTGTTTACCTATTTTTATCAAGGGTGCCAATAATTCTGGAGCTGACTGTAGGTCACTTTGTAGGTGAACAATTACTGACCCTCTCTACCACCACAGGACCGCCACTGACCAGATGTTATTCGGATGGTAGAGTATTCTCAGCACAACAGTGACACTGACACTGACATGGTAGTGTGTGTGTGTGTGTGTGGCAACACTCATTCGGTCGAACAATAAAACCGTTTTCCCAGCTTACTTATTTGGTGTTGCACACCAGATACAGAACTGTCAATCTATAAACAGAAATATTTAACAGCTTCGTTTATTGTAACTGTTTAATTTTCATTACAACATTGCAAAAAAAAGAGAGCAAAAGAACCTCCACATTTGACCAAGGACAGGCTTCATCTAGAAATATTCAGGTCAGCCACCTCAATTTTCAGCTCAGACCTATGTACATGGAGATGAGCACAGGCAAAAAAAAGCACCACTGTGCTCTGTTAGTGTGTTGACACCATGTGTCCTTGTTTAATACCTCACATAATGTGTGCAGATGTTTTTACCATCTGTTAATCATTTGTTTTGTTCATTTTTCATTTTATCCTACACTCTCAGAAAAAAGGTACTAAACTGTACCTTTTCTTGTCACTGGTGTGGTACCCTTAAGGGTACACCTTTTGTACCTTTAGTGTGCATCTTTTACCTGGGAAGGTGCATGTAGTGTACCTTTAAATTTAGAAATGAATTCAAGGTACAACAGTGGTCCTTAATGTTTAATTATGTACTTTTAATTAAGGTACACTATATTCACATTTCCAGGTAAAAGATAGATACGAAAGGTACAAAAGATGTTCCCTTATGGGTACCGCCCCAGTGACAAAAAAAGGTACAGTTTCATACCTTTTTTTCTGAGAGTGTATGTTTTACTTGGCATGTATTGTACTTTTATGATGCTGCTCTGCTGTACCTTTCCTATGGGCTTAAGAAATCACAACAGGATAAACTAAGTACAAAAACCTAAGCACCAACAACCACTTATATAGCACTTACCTTGGACAAACATGGTCCTGCAAATACATATTGCGAATAGTCGAATATTCACAAATATACTAAACATGACTATACATGTAACTCAAGCGTTACATGGATATCAAGTACATATAACATTTTGTATTTTAGCATATAAATATTCCTTTAAATGTATATGAATATTAGATAGGACACTTACATAGAAACAAATATAAAGGTTAACTTTATAAAGTTTTGATAACGTGATTATACTGGCATGAGTCAGTGGTGTGTGTTCTCCGCTTTTGCGGTGTTCTCTGAGTGGACACCTCCCTTCACAAATGGATTACTCCCTGAGAATTTGAGGGCACCGATTAGTTTTATCCATTACGGTACATTTGTGTATCCCATCATAATTGCTCTCACAGCGGGCAGTGGAAACACTGAGTTCTGCTTCGGGTTTGTGTTACAGGCCGAGATGGTCTTCCATTTACATTAATGGGCCCCATTTTCCTCGGTAAAAGCCTTACCCGTCCATTTCATACATCAGAGCCTTCTCCGCTAGCCTGTAATTCAAAAATGGTGGACGCGGGACTACTCTCTGTCTCCTCAAGCACAGCCAAGAACACCTTTCTTTTCATGTTTTTGACAAAATGTTTTTTAGTGTAGAACACATTGGACAGATGTTTTACAGATACGGTATATATGGCGTTACTGTTAGTGTCAACCTAAGACCAGTTTTTGGTTAATATATGAAGTTATGACTCGAACAAAACTGGAGAGACCAGTATTTCAGAAAGCTTTACAATTAGTTATAATTTGATTAGACAAAAAGCAGAATGTTTTCTTGTGAAAAGTTAAAACACACTGTCTTTTGCTGATTACTTGCTGATGTCTAGCAGACCTTTAAAGGACATAAATAATTAACAAATTAGACTTGTGGTGATCAGTGGGACATTAGATTGCCTACCTTTCAAATACAGAAGGATTAAGTTAACCATTTAAAATAAATACCAACAATCATTCTCTCTAGTTATTCTATTGTGAACGAAAAATCCTGTGGTAAAATGTAGTGAGTGAAAATTAAACTAACAGTGTGTGCATTCCATTTAGTAGCCTCTAAATTTCCAGGTGATGCAACATTGCCTGGAGTCACCTAACCATCTATGTCATCCTTCTTCATCTAGTATTTTTTTTTTCTAGCGAATCACAGCCACATAGGGATATGCCAGGACAAGGAGGCAGGGATTCAAACAGGGATTTGTGTGCATTTGGTAAATGGCTCATCAATGTATGACTAGTTAGTAAATTAGTATGTACCAAAATATTTAACTTTAAACAAAGCTACTGAATCTTTTATTGAGCAAGTCAAATTAATCCAGCATACAATGACATTAATTTAACATTTATCATCACTAAGAAATGTATTTGACTGCTAAACACTACCTGCTGCCGAAGCTTATGTGAGTGACCAACCATCTGGATGGCTTCTACTAACAGACAAGCCAAGGTCCCGAGATTAGCCATTTAGTCACCTAATGTCTATTTTGCCACTGTCTTGTTTTAGCATTGGCTCATTAACTCATAGATTCCCAAGGTGAATAGTGCACTTTCCTTTTACTTTACCCTGACACAGCATTCAGCACAGCAATCTCCGCTGCCTAGGATGTGGACTGAGCACACGTTTGTAACTCGGCACTGTATAATTGTTTAATCTAATGCCATATCCAGCCTCTGACTTTATAATGATGGCTAATGTAATCAGTGTAATTGGATGGTAATTAGATTGGCCGGCTCATAATGACGGCTGACTCATACATGGAGTAACTTAACATATACTGTATAGTATAGTAAAGGAATAAAATGCATTAAAAGTCCAGTATTGTGGAAGCTGTTCTTTTTATATTTTACAATCCCTTTTGATTGTAAAATAGTTGGATTTGCTAAACACTGTGAACATATCAAACCTATGGTCCTTGCCATAATTTATACAGTCTATATAAGAAAGCTAAACTGTTTTAGAAGCCATCTTTGTGGGTATAAAAGATATACACCTATGAGCTACACCATGCCCATCACCACCACTACATTAGCATGGCTCTGCCCAGAAAATAAATGCTTAAGTAACAAAACCTGCACTAGCCTATAATGTTAGCTTGTAGCAGAGCTTGAAGCATAAAGCTCATAAAGATGTGAGGAAAAATTTCAGAACATTATGATGTTGCTCAGTCTGAAAAGAATGCCTCTTTTCATAGCCTTCCAAAAGACAATTCAGGATTCGCTAAAACCGTGTTACAAAAGGATTATTGGACCCATCTACAAACCTGCTACCTATACATATATGTTAACAAATGTTTTATCCTTGTTTTATTGACTAGTTAAGTATGTACACTGACAAGAAAGCAGGACTAATGCTAACACTGTGACACTTTGCTAATGTATTTTTATTTTTAAAAGTTAGCTAGCTAGCAACTACATTCTCAAAAAAAGGATTCCTTAGGTGTTCATTGGATGGTTCAGCATCATAGCTTGCAAAAGGAGTTATACTGGGAACTTTTTCTTAAACAGAACCCCTCTGTTGTAGGGTTCTAAATAGAACCCTACAGACATGGCTGGATGACATTACGCCACAGTTCAACACTTGTTGCATTTAGAGAGCTAGCCAATCAGAATAGATGTCATTAATATTATACCAACAAAAACAGAATGTGCCATTAGGGACAGAGAAACACCGGGAATTCAGCATGTAAAAATGGATTATGATCAAATTAAACATATAACCACATATATGGTGTAAGTGGACCTCAGTAAAGGAACATACTTAAAAAGAGTTCAATTTGGAACCTTTAGTCCATGTACATTTCTGTTGTTCTTGTCTCTCTTTAGCCAATACGTGAATAATACATGAGATGTTTAATTACCGTCCTCGCCAATAAATATGAATGCATTTTCAAATAGGATATGGATGATATGGATGTGTGAAGTCAGGTTTTGCAACATTCTTAGTAATTATCAGTAAATATTCCCTTTTCAACACACACCCACACATTAAAGGCTCTCATGGGCGAGTGTGTAAGGTTGTCTTGCAGTACCACTTGGGCTCAACAGGGGGTGCACATAACAATGATCACCACAGCCTGAGTCAGACTACCAGTAGGAATAAACAAGATTACACACTCTTAAACAAGAGTACACACATCTGCAAGCAGTAGACCCCAATGCCCAAGAAACAGCATTAGCGCTGGAAACATTTTACCCATTTATTTAAACAATTACTATCTCATATTCACTCTTAAGCTGATGTAAATGCTTTAATTATGTTATATAGGTACTAAACAGATCCAATTCGTTACATAGGCTTTTGCTTGGTGACCCATTCACAAAATAAAACCCACAAGTCCACTGAGAGATTGTTCTAAAGTGCTGCGTAGTCCGATCACAAAGTCGCGCTTACTGACAGCCTGCCTGGGTTGTCTGTATTTCTGTGTGTGTGTGCACATGCCTTTATTATTAATTTAAGTACATCTGTATCAACACATAGCCTACTGTTCTAACTTAAATTTATGTTTAATAAAAGTAATCATTTTTATTCATGATTTTAACATCATATTATGTCTTTCATTCCTAATTTGTCTACTATGAAATGCAATGACGTCATTTAAAAGGCTTATTGTGCCATTTGCACCATTATAGGACTACTTTTGGATGATCGCTGTGATTACAAGTCAAAGGACCTGGTCATAAAGCCAGTAACTACAGATTTTCCACTGCAGTCGTGCCAGGAGGCATTTAAAGTTTATGTCCGAGCTTCATAAGAGACTTCATAACATTCACACACACTTATTAGAGAGGGCCTGCCAAGACTAATGTAGCGACTTTAAGACAGAGCTATGGTTTGTGTCTGCGACACGCAGAATTACAAGGAACAAGAGGCCGATAGTTTCTTCGGTTACAGCTGCCTTTAAAAGGCTGTACAGCAGGGGTAACACACACACACACACACACACACACACACACACACACACACACACACATATATATATATATATATATTAAACTAAATTGAGATAATCTCACAATCTAGTAAAATGTTTTTATGGACAAGAAATACATAAAAGGTATGTGAAAGGTTTGTAAAATGGTTCTACAATATAAAATACAGGTGTGTTAAATTCAATCCTGTCATTATTTAAGTCAAGCCTTCAAAATCACATAATTGCAATGGTCAGCTCAATTATTCTAGGACTGAACTACACCCGACTAAACCCAGTTTCTTATGCCACATGGACCCTTTCCTGTTTGTGTATGTTGTGTGTGTGTGTCATTTCTTGACTGATACGGTGCTCCAGCAAAACCTTTGCTTTGGCCCAACTAGACCACGACTCTGTTTGAAGCTTATTAAAAAGGCATGGTCACTCCCTCCAGGATTGTTTTACACACCGCATGGTTGCTGGCGTGTGCTACAGATTGGTCTGTAAAGAAAAAACACATGTGACCTCTTCTCTCCTTTTTACCGACATCTCTCCTCAGGCCTATATACATTTCCAACCGACTGCTTTTCACAAAGTGACCTGTTACGATGACAGATATATTTTTCAAACATTGGCCGGGCTTGTCAAATGATCGTTGTGGATGGGGAAGGGGGGGTGAAATTAGCCCCTGCACGGTCCATTTAAAGCAACACTAACACGCCACTTCAGGGCTTTTAATAATTACTTTCAGTGGATGCATTTGAATGCTGAGTGATCTATTGCTGCTGTCGATATAAACAAGAGAATGTTAACATGGCTCAGACTAACGGGCATGATTTGGGTTAACGCATTAGTCACACTGCCCCCTGCTGACCTATTATATGGGCCCTGAAGCCATTTTGATCTGATATATAGCCAATGCCAGCCTACATGTGACCTCTGCATAAGACACACACGCCTGACCTGCACCCTGACCTAGCTCATCCCATTCAACAGGTGACAACATAGCTCACCTGCCCTTTTGTCCAAGAAGAAGTCTCAACCATAGCCACAGGGCAAAAGGGTTTGGACAGTCGTTTACAAAGCCATTGCCTTCTACCCATTCCTGCAACCCCAGAAATTGTGTAATTGGCTTCATAAAGCCTTTAGGTAGAGAGGGGGTGAGGGGGAGAAATATGACCTGTGAATCAGACGACTACCCTTTGCCACTGCCGTAATAGAGAGATGAATCTCTCTGAGCTGGTCAGCAGTCTCATTGATTGCACATGACTGTCAGAGTCGAGGCAAGTCTTATACTATTATTTATCTATGTGCTGCCCCCCTCAGTCACTAGAGTGATTTATATGTTGACACACACACACACACACACACACACACTATATATATAACCTTCTATTGTAGGGTTCACATATATAATCCTCTGTTGTAGGTTACATAAAACCAACAGAGAAAAACCGAAGAACCCTTTATGGTGCTCGATGAAACCTATTTTGTGTGTGTACAACCAAAGTGCTTCCAGTTGATATCCAATTGATGTATTTTTTTTTGTTTTTATGTACATTTTTATGTATTATGTGTATTAAATATAATAATTATTTATAAATATAAACGTTTTTACTACATCCACAATTATATATATATATATATATATATATTATTCATATTAATATATACAATACTATATATCATATGATATATGTATAATGTATATATGTATATATATACTTGTTTCAGTCCTCTTTAGTCACATTTACGTAGATGTTGCAGTGTGAATTAAATTAATTCATTAAACATTCTTTATTATATGAATAGTTTTTACTCCAATTCTATTGAAGGGTAACTTTCAGAAAGGTGGTTTTTTTTTGTTTCTTGTCCCATTTTCTTTTTATCAAACCTGAAGGCTTTGTTGGTGACCGCTGTTAGACTTAAGTTTATTCTCATCTCCATGCTTTTGCCCCGAGCGCAGTCACTTCTGCAGCCTCTGCCACAAGTTGTCAACAAGGCCCTCTGCTCTATGCATATATGCATAATACCCACTGAAACTTTTATGTGCCCACCATTAATCTCTGTGCCATTTTTAAAAGGAGGGAATTAAAGTTTCATTCGTATTTTTCTTTCCCCCCCACCCTTTCCCTGTCCGCCTACCCCGACTTTTAAAATATTTATCAGTGCTGAATCTCACATTGTGCAATGCTCCGTTTCCTCCTCTGCTCTCTGACGCAGGCAGCACCGAGATGCTGCGTTATGACCTCACACTAACGTACTAAATAGTGTACAGTGTATAGTACGCCACCGTAGTTTACCTCAGTTACTAACGAGGGCGTACTAATCCTATACTTGAATTAGTACGGTGGCATGCGATATTGGAGGTAGCCAGGGATTCCATGCATAGTCAGCAGAACATGTGCTGCTGCTTTAAGCTAATTCGCCTATTGCAAATCTGTTTACTAACATGAAACCTTGGTCCACATTTCACGAGGTTGCATTCACACTTAGCTACAACGAACATAGGTTTGATGTATAATATTATTCGATAATAGTGTTTTTAAAATACTGTTTTCAATATTGTAAGTGAAGAAGAAAAAGAAAAAACAGTGTTGGAATGTAAATGTAAATGTAAGTATTTATATAGAGAAATCATAAGTGATAAGTTAAACATCGCAAATAGGGCTTTTAGTTATTGTTATTTATAGTTATGTGTCCTATATAGTACGGTGAATGAAAGTTTTTTATAGGGTAAAACAGGCTTATAGGCTACCATTCTATATCAGAATCAGGTTTATTGCCAAGTAGGTTTTCACATACAAGGAATTTGCTTTGGTATGTTGGTGCATAACAATA
>JAOUQW010000002.1:9505773-9515948 GCA_028565825.1 Olivaichthys viedmensis | reverse complement strand
CAAGTATTCAACCACTTTGGCTTTTGTTATTTAATATACTTCTAGTGCATACATCCACTTAAAATTTACACACATATTGTCTTTTGACTTTGTACTTATAAATAGGTATGTGTTTATAAGCATAAACAAAGATGTGCACCACATATTAATAACATTAATACTTTGTTGCAAAGCCGTTGTTGGAAATTACAGCTTTGAGACGTCTACGATTAGAAATAATTAGCTTTTTGCAGCATTGTGGTTCAAGGTTACAAGAGTCCCTCTAATGGACCCGCAATTTCAAAATCCTCCATAAATGTTCAATGGGAATTAAGTCAGGAAATTGGCTAGGCCATGCAAGCACCTTCACCTTCTTTTTAACATAAAAATTGATTATAAAGGGAGTAAAAAATAAAATAAATGCTTTTAATTATTTCCTAAAAGTCTCAAAAGGTCAATAAAATAAATAAAAACCACTTCATATTACTCCTTCATTTATCATCCCGTTTTATTTTTTTACTTCTGACTTTCCCTATTTTAATCGATTCAAGCATGTTTAGTCATTTATCTATTTCCCTTTTTTTTTTTTTTTTACATTTACTAATCTCCTCGCTGCTCATATGATAATGATCACTCTATAATCAATTTTTGTGTTCAGTTATATTCATTCTCATTAGATAACCTATTAACCAAAATGACTTTTGTCGTTTTGGGGATTCCACACAACACAGCAGGTTTTTTAGATTATTAAAAAAATATAAAGTCAACAGCTAGTTGTTTACTGCAGTGTAAATCAAACCCAAATCAGGTCCAGAGGCTCACCTTTGGTGCTTTCTCTGCTTTAAGTTTCTTGACCATCTCTCCCAGTGCTGACACTTGTGTGTAGATGTCAGCAGGGGAGACGTTACATGAGGGGGCCGGCTGTGTGGGAGCTGCAGAGGGAGGAGAAATGCCTGGTTTGTACTCTTGACCTGTGACCTGCTTAAACTCCGCTTTCAGAGCCAAGAGCTCCTTCACAGCTGCATCTATTTGGTCCTGTAAAATAAAAAAATAAAAAATAAAAAATAAAATGTTAATACAAAAACACCAGTTTGGTTATTCAGAGAATCTATTTAAAGTCAGGCAGACACACCTTGGATGCTTTCTCAGCCTTCAGTTTTCGCACCACCTCGCCTTGCTCAGCTATGCGTGTGTAAGGGCAGGATGAACAAGAGAGGCTCTGGCTTTTGGTTGTAGACGCTGCAGGCTGAGCATTTACCTGAGGACAAAGGTATATCAAAAGAACCATTATTTCCATAACATAACAAATGAACGGAAAGGTATATAAAGGATATAAATGGTAGATGGTGTGCTCACAGGCTTAGTGGTTGGCTGGCTCTTGCTCTTGTCTTTAGAGCCAGAAGTGGGCATCTCCTTTGTGTGGCCATCTGGGATGTACAACAGGACACAGGGACTCTCCTTACAGCTGTGAGGGCTGGACAAATGAGTCAAAATGTATAGTTTAGTACAGCCAAAATCCACAACTGCAGTATTACAATTCATTATAAAAATAAATGTAAAACATACAATTTATTAATTTATCCAATAAAGCTGCTGGTGTATTAATTGATGATAAAAACTGTTACATCAGCCAGACAGAACTGCTAAAACATTATATTATGTCCGAGCAGTGAACTGTATTAACCTGACTGGTTCATAGGGCTGGTCACAGATATAGAAGCCCCTCCTCTGCAGCTGGATGATGTCACCCTTCTTTAAGTCCTTCAGACATGGGTCTCCTAGCATCATCTCCTCGGTCTAAAAAAAAGAAAATAAAAAATAAAAATAAATAAATAAATAAATAAATTTAAAAAAAAAAAAACCACCAAAACAGAACAGACTTCCCAATCAACACCTCACATCTGCATTTACTTATCCACATTGTAATTAAATTGTTCATTTCAACCAGCTGCGACAAGAGAATTCTTATTGACAAGGCTGAAAGATTTCCTGGAAAATACAGAACCAAGTCACACCAGAGTATATAACAGCCTACCTGAATTCTGTCAAGAGAAATATACGTCACATTAATGTCCTGTTAATGTACCACGCATATTTATTGTATTGCCTTTATAATAGTACTTCTATTAATGTAGTCTAGTTTTATTTTTGGCTCATTTACTTAGATCCTGCCCAGATCTGGTATTAATATACGTCTCTGGTAATCCAATCACAAGTAGACAGCACTAACGGGGTCATATGCAGCTTGGAGACCGATCAATCAAACCACTTTACGAGATGGTCAGTGACGTACATGGTCACATAACATTTGTAGTGTGAACGATAATGCGTCCCGATGCATCCCTCCAACTAGCTTGCCTCTAGTGTACCTGCTCACACCCGTTTGATATGTACGGTAGTTCTAGATTAAGATAGAGACATATGATGCCAGTAACAGGCATCAATATGACCTGTTCTTTATTTGCATGTTACAGTTAATCTTCCATTAAGGTTTTCTGTTGAAAGTGCTCAGCTCACAAAGTATACGCCATTCATTGCTTTGTTTTATAAGTGATAGCATCTGCTAGAAGGCAAATAAATGTCAAAGTCCAGTAAATACAGTAATTTCAAAGGGAACCTACATCCAATAACCCTAACACTCACCTTGCTGTTCTTGTTGATGTAGTCCTTGAAGTTGTCATCTTTGCCCAGCACAGGTTTGGTAATGAGGTGCTGGTAGTTGATGCACACGGTAGGGATGAAGGGAGCTTTGGGGGACTCAGCCAACCAAGTGATCTTAGTGGTCTTCTTATAGTCTGCATTCTCCAGGTTCAGACGGCCTTCCAGAGATGAGATGGCTCCACTGCTGTCCCTGCAGCAGCAAAGGAGAAAAATTAGGGTCCCAGTGCTCAGTGGCTTGCATGCTAAAGAAAATGGTTGTAATGTTGCTAATCATTAATCAAATCTAGCAGGGGCTAATTATCCTATGAAAACCAAATGGTGAATGAAGTTCCTTTAATGCTGTGTGTCCATTAGCTGGCAAATGCCTAAATGATTTTACTTGTGAATTTTAGTGATGATGACGTTGCCCCAGTTGATGAAGGTGACAGTCTCTCCCTCACTAAAGGTCTCAGCATCAGCCCTCTCCACAAACACCTTTGGGCCATACCACACCTGCTTCATCCCCACATCTGCATTCTACATAGGACAAAGAAAACACTTACATTCCCATTGCTCAACCAAACCACTGATCCCTGCAGTACCATACTGGGTCAGATTTAATGAAAATGACAAGCTATCACCATCCTTAAAAGAAAAACACTTGGGCTGCTGCTAGTTACCTTGGGATGTTTGGCAGCCTCCTTCATTTCTTCCTTGGCTTCGGGAATGGAGATGGGAACAACCTGTGAGCTTAGCAGGGCAGTGTACCTGGGAGCTACTGGGTCAATGACCTACAGCAGAGAGAGCAAGAGAGACCACGAGAGAGAGAGAGAGAGTGTGAGGCAGAGGATGATGGAAGGGGGACAAAAAAAAAGAAAAAAAGAGATCGAGTTCATATTGCCATTGCAAGACCCCAAAAAAGGTAACAAAAGTGTGAAGATAAGAGGAACACATGATGGAGGAGAGACAGATGAAGTGCAAGAAAAAGCTAATCTATTGCAGATTTTTATAAGTTAGATAGAATAAGTTATATCCAAATATAGATGATCAAATGGTCTAGGTTTATTTTTGGCTGCAATTACTAGGTTGCAAAATAACCGAGTCCAACTGAATGCAACTAGGTGTCATGAAGTGGAATATTGGGGTGTGCGAAATCTGCCAGAAGCTGTATGAAGGGAGGGAGCCAGAAAAATAGGCAAATACACAGGGGGAAAAGCCAGTTGGAACGGCGGTGTCAGGTCTCATCACAGAAAACTGTTATAACCTGTGGATTAGCTGTATTAGCTCAAGAGAAGATGGATCATTCATGATGGCTCACTGAACAAAGCTTGTGCACAATATAGTTGTGAATTTAGACTTGATGTGTTCACGCCAACGTTACACTTCGTTTTTGCCTTCTGTGACATATGGCCTGGGGGAGGTCAGAAAGATAGAATGAGAGGAACTATAAATATTGAACAGAAAGGACAGAAAAGTGAGGAGGGAAAACGGGAGGAGGATGTGGACATGGACAAGGAGGAGGAGTACCTTTTTACAGCTAACTGGCAGCTTGGAAACAGAAGAGTGAGATGCATTTTAATGCAGAACACGGGACATAGAGTTCAAGAGGTCAGACAGTTCAGGTCAGACAGAATGGGAAATGTTGTGAGGAACATTCTTCTTGCGCCCATCAATCAATAACACTGAAGGATGTGTAACTGTTGGTAACTATCCTCCACCTGTGCTACAAACCTCCTCCAATCTTTAATCAGAATAATGGGACTACGAGTTGCCGAATGTAAAGTGCCAAAGGCCAAATGGAGGGCTATTCTTTTACACAAAACAAAATGCTATAATAAATCAAAAATATTAATTGTACACTAAGAAAACTGTCGAGAGAGAAAAGGTAACGATAATAAAAAGCCAAGAAATGTCTGCCAGACTGCAACCAGGATAAGATGTTGCTCACAGCATGTTCCAGGTTCAAACGCTGAGTGAGCAGACAGTTTGAGCCTACGGCACATTTTTGGGTGTAAAATGAAATGCAGATGATGCAAAACACTATTGCTGGTTCTTTACTGTGTAAATGACAAGTAATGATCTCCAGGGGTTAGAATCAGACAGGCTGCATAGCTGCTATGCTGTCTTTAAAACGTAATTAAAGAGTTACAGCAGCTGCCAACACAACACACCTACAATAAAGTGGGTAAAAGCTCTAGATTTAAGGAGGTGCAAATCAAAAAGCAGATGTATGAGGGCAATGAGACAGAATGATGAAAGAACGCGAGGATAGGAGGTAGAGCCATGCTCACTCAAGGCCAGAACTGAAGCGAGAACCGAGAACACATACAGCAGGCTTAAGGAATATAGGCTGCCTTTTTAGTGCACAACAGGCATCCAAATGTAGGCAAGCAGCATAACATTAAACAAAGAATGGATGGAGATAATAATAAGAATAGATGATGGAAAGTGGCCAAGGAACATTACATCTGAACAGAATCTTTACCGTCTGGTATCTGAGCCTCTGTATTAAGCTCCCAGCAAAAAGTGCTGACTTCAGAACAGCCCCTTGTTATTTTCTGCAGTCGTTTGGATACGCCTTTGCACCTCATATCCTACATCAGCATGCTTACTGAAAAGTCTGACACAATCAGCTTCAGATGCTATTTGATTCAACGTGCAAGGCTGCAGGATGCTTTACCTTTTTGTTGAATGCCCAGATCTTATCCCATTCCATGTTGACCACAGACCTGGAACCACCCTGTGTGAGGACAGGACAGGAAGTATGGGGAAATAAGAAAAACAAACAGCCAAACAAAAAAACCCAACCAAAAAAATTTAATCCACACATTTATAAAGGGTCACATACCTGGGCAGCGATAAATTGCTTAAGCCCTTCAACGGTCATTCCCCTGCGCAGGACTCCTCTGACCGTGGGGAACCGTGGGTCATCCCTGCGGAGAGACAAACACAATAAAACCTAAAACTCCTTTTTGGATGCTTAAATTAGGTTCTCATACAATAATTAATCATGGGCCTTTATTTCAGTACAACTTTTGACAATAGCAAACTTCTCTGGAATAACTCACCAGCCGTCCACGTAGCCCTGATCCACGAACCAGGTGAGCTTCCTCTTGGAGAGCAGAGTGTTGTTGAGATTGAGCCGAGCGTACTCCCAGATGTAGGGCTTCCGCAGCCGCAGGGCCTCGATCACCCAGTAGAACTGCTCGTCTCGGTCGTGGTACTCTGTGGTGCGAAGAGCGTGGGTCACACCCTCAATACTGTCTACGATGGGGCAGGCAAAGTCATACGTGGGGTACACCCTAGAGGAAGAAGATAGGGATTAAAAATGATTAAGGGAGAAACATCAATAAACAGAGACATGCAGAGAAAAGCAACTCTGCTTGCATACGAAGGTTTGCACAAATTTAGAACGCAGTTGTGTATGAGCAAATTATTAAATCAAAATGATCATACACAAATTTCATATTCTGCAGTTTCGGTATTCATCAATTTCTTAATTGGTGGATCAGCATGATTAAACTTGCATCTGTTTGGAGACTGTAAATTTGTGCACATGATTTAATTTGCAATTAAGGTACAGTCAGCAATTTTGGTGGAAGTTAGCTAGTCGTTTTGAAACTCAAAACCGATAAAACCCCTCCCTTCAGTGTCCCCTCCAAAGCCACGCCCAAAAAACACATGCATTCCTGCCTAGGTGAGAACGCCTGAAGGGGGGAGCTTTCTGAATTGACTGGTAACATGATTGACGCCTACTTGTGTTGATTGGTTGGATGTTGGTGGTCCACATAATTAGTTTTTTTTTCTCTTGGGGTGCCACAGAAACCTGCCCAGCTGCTGGAATGAGGAGAACTTCACCAAATATTATTTAAGGTTCTGACTAGGGGTGTAACGATACACTTTGTTCACAATGCGATTCGATTCGATTCACGATATGTCTTAACTGTCATGTCAAACATCTCAAGAATAACGTTAAGAGTATGTGTATTGATCGGTAGAGAAGGCGAAACCTGTTTTTTCAGGAGCAGTACAGTCCTCACTGGCGCCTCCGCACGAGGATATAATAATGAAACAACGTGCATGTGCAGGTTGATGCTGTGACGTCAACGTTTTCGAAAACATACGTTTTTCCCGTCCACACGAAAACAGTGAAAACTGAGTTTTAAAATTTCTCCACCTTTCAGGGTGTTTTCAACAAGCTTCGCTTTCAGTGACCCAAAACGCTGTTTCCATGTGGACGGGAGGCCAAAACATCTGTATACGTGTGGGGGCCCAAGTGATCAACTGAAAGGTTAGGAGAAACCCAGTTTCATGTGTTATGAGCTACTTTATATTACAAGAAAAGACCTCAGCAGGCACAAAGTCTCACCTTTGAGAGCAGCCCTTACGCAGAGGACATGTCACCCCACCCCCACACAATAAAACAAGAAATTTGTAACAATGGAACCATGGTGAAAACTGAACAAAGAAGTTTAAGGTGTGTGCAGTTACTCACTTGTATGTGCTGCCAGTGCGCGGATGGGGGGCGTTTTTGCAGCGGTATAACGTGGGGTCACGCATGCAACCGTTGTTTGAGCTCATGTCAATCTTAGCCCTCATACAGCAGGTCTGACCATAGTCTGTGCCTGCCTTCATCTCCTCCCACATCTGCACGTTCTTCTCCACAGCTAAAGAGGATGAGAGACAGAAACAGAAGAAAGATAAGACTCCGTTCTGGAACTAAACCTCTTAAGTGCCTCGATGTCATCAATGACTTGGACAGGGCTAAAATTTGGTACATGAAAGTATTAATTGTTGTGCTTTCATTCACATGCTACATTAACTGCAATTCCTGCACAAAGCAGCAGCGAGCACTCACAGTTCTTGCGGTGGCGTGACTCGACCCTTTGCTCCCTCTCCTGCTTCATGGTGTCAGGGGGTGTGTTGTCAACGTAGGCCTTGCCTTCCTGGAGCAGCTGCTCAGCCAGCCGCTGGATGGTGGGGAAGTGGTCGCTTGTGTAGGTGAACTGATCCGGTTTGATGTGCAGCATGGCCACATCCTCCAAGATCACCTGCAGTACAAAACAGCCTCTTAGTCCAGAAACTACACAAGAGCCCTTTTACATTTTACAAGTCATCCTTAAAAATATACGTAGAGAGCAAACAGTGAGGCTTCTGGGAAGACATCGGTCATGTGGTGACTGTTTGCAAGAAGTGGAATGTTACACACCTTCTCAAAGTCCTCCTTCTCCTTCTCAGGGTTTGTGTCGTCAAAGCGCATGATCAGCTTGCCCTTGAAGTTAACCTGATAGTGCTGGTTGAGAAGGGCAGCCTTGGCATGGCCAATGTGTAGATACCTGCAGACATAAGCACGACACAAAGGAATGGTTCAGAACTGCATAATAGAGTTGGGGAGCATATCTCAGCAGTTTCAACCATTTTGTCCTATGTAGGCTTTGGTGTCACATACCCGCTGGCCTCTGGGGGAAATCGCACCACAACTTTGCCCACCTCAGCACCAGGCAGCTCCACAAACTTGCCGACATCCTGCTTCTTCTCTTTTGAAACAGGCTGAAACAGAAAAAGAGAGGCAGTGACAAACAGAATAACCTGGTTGAAAATTATTTGACCATTTTTTAAATAGTGTTTGTTACCAATAAGTCCATAACTTGTCCAGTGTTGTAATAAGGTTCTACTTGAAGGTGCAGTTTTTAATGTTTAAAAGTGTTTCTAGACCTGTAATAATCATATAATTTCACCTTAAAGCTGTGATTTGTAACATTACAATGCATTTGGCATTTTAGGCTTTTGTTTACATTTTTCTAGCCCATAAATTAGCCCCATCCCCAACTGCTCAGCTCTGCTCCTTTCCCTTAAAAGGCAACTTAATGTATATAGTTTCAACAGAGGGGGTGGGGTCAGTTACGGGGAAGGGGAAAGCTTGTCAATGTGTTCATCGCAATTGACAGTGCCGTAAAGCTGTGTTATTTGGGAAAACAGAGACATGGGCATGGATCAGCAGGAATGTTGCAAGACTTACAGCAGTCTGGCTGGCAGTGATCTTGCTGGCCCACTTGGTGCCCACTTTGCTGAAGGGCATCTGAGAGCTCAGGAAGGAGAACCAACGGCACACATGAGGGAAGGAGCCTGACTTAGTCTGCGCTGCTTGCCACTCCCCACTTCCTGTAGGCCAGAGAAATGACAAACTTTGGCATTTCATGATGGCTTGATTAAGAAAGGTGCACCGAGTAGACTTTTCTATTACTAAGAGAACAACTGAGATGTTTGGAGAAAGACAGTTTCATAGTTATGATCTACTTGCTATTACAAAATGGACCCGATCAGACGCAAAGTTTCACCTTTGAGAGCAGCCCACACACAGAGGTCAGCCAGGGTCAGGGTGTGGCCCACCAGAAAGGTGCGCAGTGCCAGTGCTGCATTCAGCTCCCCCAAAGCAGGAGCCAGGCCGGACTTCCCACTTAGACGCCGGGCACTGAACTCTAGCCAGTGGTCCACCTAGAGAGAGACAGAAAGGCTTATATAGCACTCATTATAGTATTAACTATCAATCTATGAAAATGTTTACAAATCATGAAAAGTATAATAAAATAAAAAGACTCAAGAACTATGAATAGGCCAGGCTAAACAAGTACATTTTGAACCTGCATTCCTAATGTCCTCTGGAACACTATTCTAGAGTTTAAGGGCAATATGAAAAAACATTTTCCACTGCCTGAACTGCAAGTGATCTACTCCTGTTCTGCTCTTCCTGCTTCTTCATCTGAAGCTTTCTCTACTTGTGACTCCCATACTGCTGCTGTGGATAATCTCACCTGGATACCCGAGTCTTGCACTTTCTAAGAACTGATGCTGTGATCATAAAGACTGTCCCATGCTCATCCCAGGACTCCTATTCATAACATGATCACACTGAACATTCCGTATCCTTTCAACACATTTAGTACCGTTTGCCTTTTCCCTATACAACTGTCTACTGTAATTACCAAAATCCCACTATCTGAGGACATCCAGAAGAGGTTGGGTTCCTTTCCGAGTCTGGTTCCTCTCAAGGTTTCTTCCTCATGTTGTCTCAGAGAGTTTTTCCTTGCCATTGTTGCCTCTGGCTCGCTCATTAGGGATCTACATCTAAATCAGGATTTCTCTAAAGCTGCTTTGTGACAATGTCTATTGTTATAAGCGCTATACAAATAAAAGGTAACACTTTACTGTAGGGCAGGTTTCAGAAGGCTACATGACACCTACATAAGCCCTTCCTGACAACTGACAAAGATTTATAAACTCTTATTCCAATAGGAGTCAGTTGTCAAAGGCTGCTTTGATGTCAAGTTGACATAACACCTATGTCAACAGATTTTTGGTGACATTAAATTGTGTCATGACACTTTCTGGGATGAAATGACATAGCATGTTATGACATCTGACTTTGAGCTCAGAGTATTTTTTTGGTGTCATAGTGACATAATGCTGATAATGTGACAAGTGAGGCTGGATGCAAAATTGGACAAAAGTGAGGACTTCAAAAAGATGCTCTGTAGTATCTCCTGCACTTTGTGGTA
>JAOUQW010000002.1:9464188-9479324 GCA_028565825.1 Olivaichthys viedmensis | reverse complement strand
AGAAATGACATTTCATTTCAATGTATACGAGGTATATGGAGAAATGACAATAAAAACCTACTTGAACTTGAACTTGAATTGTTACGAGGAGAGACCATGTATTTTTTATTTTTTTAAATGTCCTGAATTCTATTTTCAATAAAAATATACTTTGATAATACTTGAGTATATTTAATTTTGGACACTTTTTAATTTTCACTCAAGTATAATTTTGACTAGCTACTTACACTTTTACTTGAGTATGACACAATGCCCATACTTTACTTAAGTGCAATTTTTTCTGTACTTTTCCTACCCCTGCTGGTGTGTGAGTGGGACACCCAGCCAAATCCCTTCAACTTAACAGTTTACTTTAGTCTTTCTTCCAGTTCACACTCTCAAAACAGGACAGAGTGCAAAGTCTTCTCCGCTCTTGGGATATGCACAGATAGTGCACCTACTCCAGCAGCATCTAATCTTCTCCTGATCTCTCTCTGCTCCCCGCAGACTCTAATCCCCTTAAGGCCCTACTCACACGGCATGCCAATGAGCTATTGGTGTCATAGCTGCGGTGACACTCATTCTCCATTCTGCAGTGCATAGATATATGTACTGCAGCAGGCACTGGGGTAGGCTCCATGCTTTATTGAGCCTCAACATGAAGAACTGGCCTTTAAATGTACTTCTTTATAGTGGGAAATTATTCACAGAATAGTTGAGCAGTAGCTTTACTCGGGGGGGGGGGCAAGGCATGTATAAATCATGAGTAAATGGTCTGATGAAGAGGAGGTGCCTTGACCTTTTCATTTATTAATGTGATCTAAATCTAGTTCATGTATGTTCAATGAATATCAAGCTCACTGAAATGCCCGAGTCATGTCAATCTCTTCAGGACAGTTGGATCAATGTTACTGAGGAAATAACTCCCTAAATTACCCTCCCTTCTCCATCGCTCTGTCTTTCTCATTCTCGCTCCCCTCCCTCTTTCCCACTCAAACATGTTTATTCAGCAGGGTCATTTGAAAATCACTCCCTGACTTCATATATAACCTGATTAAATATTTCTCATTGAAATGTCCCTAGTCTCTTGGTGTCACGCAAAGTGGTAACATCACTTCTGGCTTTTAAATTCAAAATGCTCCAGAGGGCCTGCTCTCTATCCACTTTGCTCGTCAAGATAACTTGCACACCAATATGTTAAACAACAGCTTTACAGCTACTTTTCCTCACATAATCCCTCTGGTTGTGGTGGAATGATGCTAATAGTGGTACCTAAAGCGATACAGTGAAGTGATGGAATCGTCTTCGACTGTGTGCGGTGCTGTGGATTACACAGCAAGATTGGAAGCAACATTAACTTTTTCAAAGTAGATAATGAAGAGTAATATATTTTTTTCAACATAGAACGAGGGGTTGACTAAATGTCTGCAGCCATAGTGTACAACTAACTGATTCTTCATTTGCTTTTGCCTTTTGCCATTCAAGTTTAGACTTTCATTGCAATCTTAATCATATACATTTAAATCTTACATTCAGCTGTCCCCTGAAGACTTGATTAACTGAGTCAGGTGTGCTAAACTGGGACTTTCAAAATAATTAAACACTGGTAAAGGTAAGGGACTTACCAAAAAAGACCGTAAAGACTTCCCCCATATAATATATTAGAGTAGCAGTACATCACTGAAAACCAAAAGAATATTCTGGAAAAACTTTTTTGGTTAAACTAGAGGTCAACTAACATGTGCTGTTTGCTGGTAAATTGAATTAATTGTAAAATACTTTTGAAACTTTAAAAATAACTTGCTTACTTCCATACTTTTGACCTGTAGTGTAGGTCACCATGCTAATTGAGATGTAAAGGGAAGCAGTGGTATAACTGACAGAGCTTGAAAGCACTTCTGTGAGGTTTTCACTCCTCCACCCCAATCTGCCTCTCTCCCTTTCTCCCTCTTTTTCTCCTCTCTGAGCTACAGTATCATTCCCCTTTAGGGAAGCATATAACACTGTGAAGTGCTTGATCTCTTGCTCTTTGAAGTCCAGAGCTCTTTCCAGCGAATGGAATGACAAGTCAGACAGCCAACTGTGTGAGGATGCTTTTTGCTGATGGCCCGTTTGAATGAGAGAGAGAAAGAGCAAGACAATTAGAGAGAGGTGTGTGAGTAACGATCGGCCACCCCCCAGCTATGGATGAGGTCAGAAGCTATTGTGTTTTACTCGGTCCTCCCTGAAAGGTGTATTTTAAAGAAGTGCTCTTCTGTATGTGTGAGTGTTAGCTGTAAAACTCCAGTAGGGCTATACAGCCAGAGCAGTCACAAGGATGCAAAGAAAAATCCATGTGGTCCATCTATGTGGTGATGGTACCGCCCCAGGAGAATTTGTGTGGGTGTGGATATGTGTGAAGCATGAATGGCAGGGAGCAGACTGCAAGACCATGCCCAAGCAGGTGAAAATGGAGCAAGGGGATGTGATGTCTGCAGGCATGCCAGAAGCTCAAGTGCTCAAAGGATTACTACCTTTGTCTCTCACTACCTTCCAGCATTTTCTCCATCACTCCTTATCACCTAACTCTGATGAAACACTTTCTGCCATAATAGATAATAATTTCTGCCATAATAAATTTCGAAACTCTCTTTGTGTTAAAGCTGGGAGCTCCTACAGGGTGAATTACAACGACTCCATTTTTGGAAGACTATAATTCAACATCTACAAACTGATTGGGGCTGGAAATAGAGAGGTAAATGTGCATGTGAAGTGAAAAATACAGGCCTGCTGTAACAGAGCTCGTCCATTTTTCCAGCTCCCCCTCTTCCCCTTAATGCAGAGGAAGCTGCTGTTCATCTTTCCTATGCTTAATTTCACAGCCTAAATACAGAAGACACACTTCTTACACTTCAAAAAAGTGGAGTAATTACACCCTTTATTAAAACTCCTTTATCAGCCACTAATTGCCCCCTCTCTGCCAAACAAACACTCTAGTCCTCTGGCTCACCACTGCAACTACTTGATACCAGTCACCCCTTGGTGCCATGAAAATTGCAAGACTCCTCCATTACAATTATGGACTAAATTAAAATGAGCTTTCTTTACTTTATTTTTTTTTTACATTGGGGATGGGTGGCTAGAACATTGTGTTTGGGCTGAAAGGCTATTTAGAGCATTGGTTGAGTGGAACAAATGATGAGACTTGGTGTCTCTGAGAGAATCTGATTAATATTACTGGCTGATGAATGTGCATTTTAAAAATCTGCATGGAAAAAAGCCTCTCTTGACACAGCAGTGATTACTCCTAGCAAAACCTGGACAGAAGCCTTCGAAATCTAGCAACACGTGTAAGATGTGAACACAAGGTATGCAAGTATTCATATTCGTAAGGTTATTTACAGTATTCGTATTGTAATATATAATTACAATACTTTACTGTATTTATAAATATAGCTGATAACCGTATTTATACAGTTTTATTCTGAACCCATGTATTTCTTATATACAGCTCTTAACTGTATATTTTTATCACTGAGTGGAGGTTGGATAGCATAGTGAAGACAGAGGTTCGATCTCCTGTCCATGCAACAACAGGAGTGGTATTCCAATGAATATAAATATATATTTATACTGGTCATGGTCTTGGTGGATCCGGAGCCTATCCCGGGAACACTGACCGCAAGGCAGGAATAAAGCAAGGACAGGACGTCAGTCCATCACAGGGCACCACACACACACATTCACACCTAAGGGTAATTTAGAGGAAACCCTTGCGGACACTGGGAGAACATGCAAAACTCTGTACCGGTAGTAAGTGGAACTCAAGATCGAACCCTGGACCTTGGAGCTGTGAGGCACCAACACTACCTGCTGTGCCAGTTTTTCCACAAAAGTCCCAGAAGTCAAATGCTTTTTTACAAAATTTCTCCATGACAAAATATTGAGTTATGCAAACGGTTTAAAAAACATGCACGGCGAGGTCGCAGACGTCCCCTTTAGTTTTTGAAGTAAAAAAAATTACATTTGACGCACACCTCTTTCATCTGCTCAAGACAGTGCTAATTGGCCACCACTTTCATATATGCCCTGCAAAATACAGCTAATTACTGTAAAATCCAACAATTTGATGATCTTCATCTAAATATTCCACAATGCACCTTTTTTGCAGCAATCTGCTGTATTTAAGATAAAAATCAGATTACTGCAGAATTTTTCAAAATTTATGAAAAAAAAAACAGTTTTTTACAGTGCAGATCAAGCTCTCAGAACAGAGACAAAGAAAAACAGAGTAAGAATCTTGGCTACATTCAAATTCCCCTGCATCAGAATTGAGTCTGTGGCACTAAGGAAGGTTACTGTATTTGAGAATATAATTTCTCTCTGTTCACTATTGTTGTAGGGCAATTTAAATCTCTCCATTTATTACCAATAAGATTTCTGTCAGTTACTGTCACGGTCCAGGAGTGCCACATATGCAATTATTTCCCTACTGTAATCAGATTCATAATGGAATTGATCACAGAACTCTATTGAACCATCTGACCTGCAATTTTATTCCAAATGGAGTTCTGCCAGACTTTCATTTGGTCTTAATGCAAACACTAACCAAATAACACTTTCTTCATTAGGATTCAGACACTTCACCGGCCAGCACTTAACCTTAATTAAGTGTGACAGTTAAATTGGGGCATTTTCTATACTGTATTGGTAGTACTGAATTGGCAAAAGACACTGTTACTGTGTTGTATATTCTTGTATACAAATACCCAGTGTACAATCTGTTTTTTCCTCAAATTACAGTAAATATTTAAATCCTTGCCAGTTAGAAAGTTAAAGTTATTGAAAAACAGGCCTCTCATCTTCAGACAGATTTCTGGCACCTGATGCCTATATCAGCATCATGAAAACTGTTTATGCATGCTTTTTTTTTTCATGTTCCGCATCATAACAGCTCAAAGGCAAACATTATCCCTAAGCCTTCGTCAGGGCCACTGAAGAAACAGCATATGAATATCTGCACGTTTCAGACACTCACCAAGAATCGGAGAAAGAGATGCTCTGCAATTTCATCTTGTTCATGCTTCATAACCAGATTTCATGACTTTAATGATCTCATTACAGTGAGCTGGCCTCTTGAGAGAGATCTAGCATTGCTTTTGGCCTGGCCTCACTTAGATAAACAGAAGGGCCACTGCTAAATCAAATAGTCATACGATCAAAGTGAAGCTAGTGACAGAATATTTATGTTCACTGACATCCAGTTTGTCATAAACACTACCAAATGTCAATCTGCATATATCACTGACCAAGGTTGGACTCAACTATTTCTTTAAGATGTGCTTCACAACTCTTTAACTCCACAAGAATTAGCAACTGTAATGTAATTGGGCTGAATGGATTTAGATTTCCTGCCTAGGTGCTTCATTAAATTATGTAGCATTTGAATTCACTCATTTGGTAGTGCAGAAATGTTTCTCATCAGTGAGTCAATTGCAGGAGAATGGAAGCTGCTCTCTGCACCAAACATATCAGACATAATTACCCAAACTATGTGCACCATTCAAAATTTGAGCTCTAACTATTTACATGGGCTCCTTTTACCAAAAAATCACTTGGTGTTATTTTGGGAAGAGTGGCTTAGGTCATGAAAGCTGTCTGGCATAAAAGTTTATACAGACAATTTTTTACTGACTCCAGCTTAATCTATATTTAAATGAGTGAATCATATTTTTAGAAATTCACAAATTTCTCTATCCACATTAAATACCCAACCAAACATATAAACTTTCACAATATTGTATACATTTTTGTGTGACGTCTATACTACATTTTCTTCTTCTTTTAACTTAACCCTTTTCAGATGTTATGTACAGACACTAGACAACACATACATTGATTAACTATTTGTAATCATCTTGTCTAACATGTTTTACCTCCAGTTCTTGTTCTTTGGCTGGCCAGTGGTGCTGACCCGCTGGTCCCGATCTTAATATCTGGAAACTCCACTGTGACCTTGCCAAATGCTGTCTCTCAGGTTATTGCATGTGCTGAGAGAGAGTACGAGCCTCTCTCAGGACTCTACACAAAGTTGAATCCCAGAAGAAGTCGAATACTGACAGGGGCAACAAGAAAAGACTGGAGCTTGGAGTGAAATTAACTGGTTAATAAGAGAGCTCTAGATTTTAAGGGTAGGCCCAGATACTTTTCAAAAGTGGACACTAATGTTTGGTAATGCAGCTAATAAAAAAACCCCATTGTGATAATAATAAAATGATATTATAGGATCTGGCTATAGTAAAGCATATACTGTACATCAACCTTCCTATATATAGGTGATTGTGAATGGTTCTAAGCACTTAGATGGCCCCAGACTGAGCTGTGTGGTGGCTGGGGTGTTGTGGTGGACTGGAAACCAATGACCCATTTGAGCTGCTCTTTCCCCTGACAGCTCCTGCTGGCCTGAGTGGGAAGGAAGCAGGCAGTTAGGGGCAGCGCACTGATGCAGGAGAGGGAACTGTAAAGAACAACACTTCATCCTCTCTTTCTTTCTTCCTAAATCCTCCTTTCAACTCCCTGTGCTTGCTCTCTTGCCCACACCCACCCACTCTAACTTGTTCATTTCTTGTCCTTGTTTTATGCTTCAGCAATCTTTTTTTCTATCACTCTCAATCCCTTGCTGTAGTAAAATTGAGGCCCATAATGCATCTGGTAGGTTTGTGTGAGACGGCCCCAGACCCATCTTTCTTGTTTAGTGTGAAGTGAGCTCTCCAGAATAAACACTCCGGGACTTTATCTGCACTGTCCAAAACAAACCACGAGTGTAGATTCAGGAGCTAGATATTCTGAATAAATGATTTTAATCCTTCAATGCCATGACTGTTTGTATAGGTAATGATCGCATAAAAGAGACTGCACTTGAAGCATGGCTTCCCCTAAAATTTAACTGAAAAATGCTGCCATTAAATGTTTAACAGTGTGGCTATATTACTCATCACCCATCACCAAGGTGCAATTCATTATTTTAGCAGATAAAATGTCACTGCACTGCACACACAGCATTAGTTTATGTTTAATATGCTTTGGACTGAGATCTCTACATGAACTTGTCTATAACATTAGAAAGCCAGTGGGCACAACCAGCCCATAGTGAAGCTTCAATAGGGTCCTATAGCATATTCAAGAACACTGTGTTTTAATGGAGTAAAGATCAACGCTTATTGGACAACAGACTTTTTAAGCTCCTGTGAACTTATTTTCATAATTCGCTTCTCACTAGTAGTTATAGGTTCTGTGGGGAATTTACTATCAACTGTATAAGAAAGAATGATGTTGGGCTTTTCAGTTGGGAGATTTCTGAATTTCTTTGTTCAGCTGTTTTCTTTTGGCCGGTCTGAGTTTGGCAGGATTATGTTGGGAGTGGATAACATCAGGTAACCCCATATACAAATCACTATTAGCAATATGCTTACGTTAACCACAAAAATTGAAGTGAGTCCTTTCTCGCTCACTCAGCTTTCTTTTCCCATGAGAGACCATCAGCGAACATGTATCCAGCTAGCATTTTAGAATTCTATATACATCATATTAGCACAGAATTTTGTCATAGTGAGTAGTTCCACTTTAGCTGGAGGTGGTGAAGCAGCTGTCAAGAGCACACAAGTTTCAATGTTACCTTATTTTGCCACTTGTAACTTGTGCCATACCCTACATATTGTTCTGAATTTGGTTGTCACGCTTGCGGCAGGGACAGGAGAACACAGACGCAAAGCCGCTTTCAACATTATTATACGACCTACACGCCATGGAACAAAACGTGCCATCAAACAATCAGGCACAAACTGGACGGAAACAAGGAGGGCTTTTTAAACACCTACTAATGACGAACAAACGACATGTAGGTGGGAACAATCACATTACCAGACAGGGAATATTACACACACACACACACGCACACATGCGTGACGGCGGCCGTCGCAATGGCAATCGCCATGCTAGGTCATGCGCACAGCCACGTGCGTGACATTGGTCAAATTGCTTGCCAAGTTAACAATAGTTTGATAGCTAGCTGCACTTTATAAATGTCAAAATGACTAGCTTAGTTTCTTTAAAAAAAATGTTCAACAATAGTTCAAAAGACAGGTAGAAAAAATAGATCATTTCAGCTCTCTTTCCTGCTGAAAAAGCAGTTTAGACCACTAATTTTGATGATTATGCTAACATTTCTTAATGTGTAGTTATACTAAAATGTTGCTTTGAGGGATGAAAGCATAGAAGTCATATGGTCAGTATTTCAAAGCCAGAGCTTTAATTTGTCAGCTATTTTACAAATGGGGTGCTTATCAGAGATTAGATTTCAGTTTTAAATTAATACATTACTTAATATTATTTGTTTTTCACAATGTTTTATATGTTTCTATTTTCCTCACATTTTAGTATTAGCAAGTTTCAATGAACAACCATGAGCCCGTTTTGCTGTGCACTATGCTCTGCCATTAGTCCAGGGGCTTTGGTTAATTACCTCAGTTCAGTCACATGAAGAATCCCCCCACCTCTTATGGGGATACACATTCAGGAAGCATCTTATCAGCTGCATTTGGACATCTAGAATCAAGACAGTCACTGAGTCAAAATCACTGAGTAATATCACACATCTTGTCACATTATTCCACCCTACAACCTCCAGTCATTTTGTAAACGTTACTGACAGAAAGTATTACTTGGATGTCATCTTTACATTGCGTATCTCCTACAGGTGGATGTTTTTAAAATAATAAAGCTGCTGTGAAGAGCTTCCATTAGGAATAACCACTTGCTGTAAAACCTTCAGCCTGCGTATGTTTTATGGCTCTCTAAATATGGCTGCCCAATTCCCACACTAACAGCCCAATGAGGCTGTAATCACCGCCTCCATGTTCTGTGCTTATGACACTGATGCTGGCACATTTTAGTGCCTGCATTGGTGCTTCATTTGCCACCTCATAAAGCAGGCGGCCTGCTTTGGGCCAACAGCACTGCATCTAACACCTGGGACCAAAGAAAATAGGTTTGTCAGCTTTTTTGGGATTGTAAAGGGGACTATGTCAGTTGTACAGGTACAGGTCTTTAGAGGTAGCCCTTTTTTGTTTTTCATATTTATTTATTTAAAATGGCATGTTTTATTGCCAATGGCTACATAGAATCAGGTCCTCAACAATGGGCCTTAGACACATGCAAAGCCTAGTTTTGTATGCCAGCACTGCACTGTCACTGTAAGAGCCTTCCCACTACTCAAGTCTGAACATGGATTAGACAGTTCTGAGCCGCCTGAGGACTTTTCCCTCTGTGAGTCAAAACAGTGTGCAGATCAGTCAATCAGAAGTGCCTGTTACCTGCCATAACGATCATGAGCATCTCCAATCACGCATGGCCCAAAGGACTCCACCTGACTTGCTCTTTGCCATCTCGGTATCTGCCGGATTGGAGCTCATTTATGCGGAAAATGATTTGAGCAAAGATGGAAAGGCAGAGGAGTGTGTGTTCCCCAGTTGCGCCATTATACTGCAACAAGCACCCATTATCACCATGGTGACAAGGTTAAGCATAAGGGATGGGAAGGAATTTAATTTGGTATTGGTGTGAAGTGTGGTTGAGATATTCTGTGAAGAGACTCCTGGCATGCCAGGAGCAGAGAAGTGACAATGGCACATCAAAATGTAACAATCACACATTCTTACCAGTTCCCATTTAAGAAACAACCCACTTTAATTACAGTGATGGAAAATGTTGGACAAATGTTGGAAAACACACTGAATGAAAAATAGAAGTTAATACGTCCTGTGATAGCTCAGCTACCTTGTAACTACATGTTCATTTTATTAGGTACATCTACCATATAGGTGCACTTTCTAGGTATATAATTACTGACTGTAGCCTATTATTTGGTATGTACAATATGTCAGCCACCCTCTACCCTGTCCATCAAGGGACCACCATAGGATCACTTACAACCAGGTATTATTTGGGTGGTGGTTTATCTGGTACGACTGTATCAAGGTTAGGGGTGTTGCTGGAGTATTTAAACACCTGAATGCCACTGCTGGGTTTAGGTACAAGGTGCAGGGTGTACATTATAAAATAGCCACTGAGTGTTTAAGTTAACGAGTGACTGACTTACAGTATGTAGTCTTAAATGAACCCTTACCTTGGTTTCATAGCTTCTAACTACTCACAGGAAAACCCATGGCCTAGTGGAACTGAGAAAGTCAGACTCAGCTGCTGAATTGTAGTTCTTTAAACAGGAAGACATGTTGCATTCTGCTGGGTGGCCGGGTGACCATGTGTTGACATTTCAAATTACAGGCTTGTGTTTGCAGCTGAGGCAGTGGAGCTTGGTTCAGTGGAATCTGGATCCTTTCGCACTAACTCCATTAATCAGAGTCCATACCCACTGGAGCAAGGCAAATACGTTGTCACGTTTCACACCACCTTATGGTGCACCAGCTGTGGGCAAATTAACCTAGTCACCATCTTACTTTGGGAGTGCATGCATGCAGAGACCAAGCTGTAGCCCACATAGTTCACCTACCCTCCCTGATTAGAATATAATACATGGTCAAATCACAAAAGTGCAGCGGGGGCATAAAATACAATCGCAGCATACTTAAGAGTTGGAGAATGATTTCTGATCATGGTAGACATGATCATCGGTCAGAAGTTTGTTTTGATGTACTCAAGGTAGACCATATAGTGGGGAATATACTGCACAAATACCCCTCGGCGTAGACTAAATTCTAAACTACATTCTTGCAGTGGTAGCTACAGTAGCATAGTGGATGTTCATGAATTACAATATCAGAGGTAAGCTGAGTACCTCTGACAATGCAAGACACTGTCAGGGAGGTAGCTCAGAAAGCTCTAGACCTAAGTAGGAAAGACTAATGCTACAGCCTATCTAACAGTGTTAGCGATACCTTTTTTTTTTTTTTCATCTAACAGGCTATGTTAATCCAGTCAGTTTTTGGGATCGATGACTGTATGTAATTGGGGAGATCTGGCATGATTGTGCAACATCTTTGTGTAAAATTTACCTAAAATGTACCTTAGCAAAAATAACCTTATCATTCATATTTAGTATAAAACTTTAATCATGTGATAAGTCAGGTGTCATGTGTACCCCAGTGTGGCGAACAGAACAGGTTGGAGGATGAAGTGTAATGGATTATTTCAACATTAGATTTGTATTTCAGTGCTGCAAGAAAGCAACATAAAAGCGTTGGAAGCTGAGCGAGGACTGTAGCATCTGAAAACCTGAGCAGCATGCAAATGCATCAGCACTGAGTTATGTCCAGTCTTTCAACAAAATGTGAATCTGAGGGAAGGGGCCTAATCTTTATGAAAGGTAACTGACAGTGTTTAAAACAGTCCATTGCCTATGGGACACGTTATGAACCCTACTATGCATTTATCACGTTCTTTTCTGGCAGATTCAGCCTATTTTTGTTGTATCATGGCTTTCATGACCATCTGCTGCAGAGATAAATTTTTAATTGAAAAATTACATTCTGGTCCTCTAAGTGCCAGGATTTTAAAAATGTTCTGGAAGTTTCTCCCATATAACAATGAAGCTAATCGAAGGCTGAATTAATCAATGATGCAACCAATCAAAAGTCTATTGGCGTGTAGTAACTTCAAATAAAGTGTAATTAACACTTAGTCTGAAGCACACATGCAGCAAGCAAACAAGAGCCAGTAAAGATCGAGATACAGAATATTTTTCACTATAATGGAGCTGCTGAACCGTAGAGATACAGCTGCACAGTAGAGATAGGTCTGGCAATGTCAATTTCACAATGTCTGAAAGTTTACACTCAAGACCCTTTAGCAGATAGCAAACAGTTTGCACAATAGAAAAGAAACAAGTTATCATGTCCACACATACTCATTTGTCATCTTCTAGGGATATGTGATATGTAAAATATGCAGTTAGAAGGGGATAAGTTGTCAAGGATACTGCATGCAGCATTCACTATGCCTTGGACAGAAAGATGGCCTCAGACAATCCTGACAGGACAATAGTAGTGCTGACCTGTCATATTCTGAGTTATAGAAAGGGTAAGAACACAGAATAGAGTTATTACCATGTTAGAGCTGGGTGACCTCGACTCTCTTATGACAATTCACACTGGAAGTACAGAGCGTTCTGATGCTCTCACAGTGTGAAAAATCCATCTCACTCTTCATCAAACATGCCAGGACAAGGGATTTCATGGTTGGAAACTTGTTCAGGATTTTAGAGGGGTTTAGAAGGTGAAATTTGAGAAAATTCTGTCAATTATGTAAATGTGTCATGTGTGAGAATATAGTCAAATTACTTCTTCCATATAACCATTTCATCATTAAAACGTATACTGTGGTTTCTATATTGGTGGTCCTCCTGAGGTTAGTTGAAATTTAATGTTCCTGCCCCTGTTGTTCTGTCTCATTGGCTTTATTGATTAAAATGTAACCTATTTTAGAAAATTTTGATTACTGGTAGGCGGGTGGGATGCATTATTAAGTTTGTAACCACATTGGATTTAAGTATATATGTATTGTTGAATTAAATGTTGTTGAGCCTTCGCTCTTGGTTTGCTGACTATAGTAATGACAAAAAGGGGCTTGAGATGAGGGTAATAAAATGATGATATTCAAGGAATTACACTAGCTCACAGCAGTGTCTCCACAGCAGGAAATGGAGCCATTTTAAAAACCTCATACCCAATCTTTCTCAAGTTGACATCACACACACACACACACACACACACACACACACACACACGCAATGTTCACTATAATTCTAGTAGAAAACCCAGACCAAGTGGCTTCACTCAAGTGTAATACAAGTACAGTACATGGTTAAAAAGGGAATATGTGACTTAATGTTTACTTCATTTTACTTTAATATTGGAGTAAAGAGTAAATAAATTTTAATTGTTCCTAAGGCAATTTCCCACACCTGGAACCCTAACAGTGGGGGAAACTTAATTTGTGGGTAGCACCAAGGCAGCTCTGGCTCTCTGGCCATGAATATGAATATTTGGTTATGCCATATGCCTCGGCCAATGCCCCGTTCGTGTTCCAGTCTTTTGTTGCTGAGGTCTTCCGTGACATGCTCCACAAGTTTGTCGTAGTTTACATTAATGATATCCTGGTCTACCCTGTTAGCCTGGAGCCTTTGAAGAAACTCATCAGACCCTTCAAGGTATTACGCCACATCAATAGGTTGCAAGATATAGAACCCCTGGACACGCCACCTCCCACATTCATGGTGGACGGTGCTCCTGCCTTTGCCATGAGGGCCCTCCTGGACTCTGGTCAGCTCCAGTATTTAGTGGATTGGGAAGGACCAGGGACATGTTGAACCCCGTCTTTAAGGCAGAGTTCCATCGCTGATGCTCAGACCATCCAGCATCATGCTCTTGTGGCCATTCCACTGGTCAACATCCCGGGACCTGGATCTATCTGTCATGGATCCGCACATACCCAACACTCTGCCTTCCCTGAATACTAACACCTGTTACAGATCTTCCAAGCTTATCAAGAACTATTTAAAGCACACCCCAAAGCATCTCAGTTTGAGAAGCCTTGTACCTTCCCATATGCTCATTGTTCACCAGTCCTTGTGCTGTACATTCTGTGTATCCTTGTATTTACATTCATAACTAGGCCAAGCTTTCTAGGGGCAGAATAATTGAGATGGGTTGTCTACCCCACTCCTGAGTTAGTGCTCTAGGATAAAAAATATATTTTGAGTTACTTTTTCATATTATGGGTGGAGGGGTTTTATTTATTTGTGTAGTTGTGTAGGTGTGAATGCAGATCTATTGAGCAACTGAGGATTCTTGTTCTATACAGCAGTTGAGGACTCTTGAGGACTCTTGTGTGTGGTAAGGAACAGTTCTGTTGTGTGCCCCTTCATATAATCTGCTCTGTGGGAATAATTACGTGGCCTGCGAGAACAAGAAAATTGTGCAGCATGTGGCAAATCTCAAGGCTCAGTTGAGAAGAGTGACAGACACATTCTTGATGTGTTGCTCTCTAAATTGCCCCTTCTGCTGTTTTTGTACAGGTGAGGCAGATTAATAAAGCTTACGAAACATTCTAGCATCAGCCATTTATCTCTGACTGCCTTTAATGCTTCCATTGCTTCTTCTCCCTACTTTCCATTAATCTCCATTGCAGGGCCAGCCTGAGCCTCTCCAGCACTCTCCATGGCTGTCCCTATGCTTCATTCTGCTAGCAGCAGAAACCTCTCACAGCCTGTAAAATATATCTCCTCTTACTGCATTCCCCAACATGCAATCCTGTATGTGTGCGCTATGCTGGCAAGGGCTTTCACTGTCTCTGTATTAGGATGTAATGTCTTGGAGTCAGAAAGCAAGTGAGAGATAGACAGTATTGAATGATGCACAATGGAATGATTTGTTTAGGCTCTGGGGTATTGATTCCACAGCTGCCCAATACTAAACAAGACAAACTTGGAAGAATGGGAAAGATGGAGAAAAATACTTACTGTGTGTGTGTGCGTGTGTGTGTGTGTGTGTGTGTGTGTGTAGGAAGCACTGGATATGGATAGACAAGCTTGGAACTAAATTTAAGCACACAGTCGAAGCAAATTACATTGTATTTACAGCTGTCACTTTGTAATGAGCTATGTTTTCAGGAGTGACGTGATGCTAGCTCCTGGAGCCTGTGGTTGTAGTTTATTGTGACCTTTACTTTAGAAGTGCTGTGAAGACAAAGCAGACTGCTGGCATAGATAAGTAGCAGAGTGTCAATCTCTCTCTCGCTTGGTCTCTGCAAGTATCTCTGTCTGTCTGACTTACTGATTGACTGTCTGTCTATGCGTCTATATATTTCTCTAACTATCTATCTAAATGTCAAATTTTAGCCTTAACGACCTGTTGGTCCAGATTTCCATTTGGCATTTCCATTTCTTCTACTTGAACACTGAGAGTGAAATAACTTTATTGTTAGACCCACATCAACAAATGCTAATTATTTAGACCTTTTTTAGGTACATTTACATTTAGATTTCAATTTGTGAAATATTTATTTTTCAAAACCAAATACCTGGCAACTGATCAGAATCAGAATCAGAATCAGAATTAGGTTTATTGCCAAGTAGGTTTTCACATACAAGGAATTTGCTGTGGTA
>JAOUQW010000002.1:9441770-9451771 GCA_028565825.1 Olivaichthys viedmensis | reverse complement strand
TACATTGAAATGAAATGTCGTTTCTACAGGACCATGGTGCAACACGCAACAATACAGCAGCATGCTATACAGGACTATATGGGACAGGGGCACCACAGTGTGAGGCAGCATGCGTGTGACAGAACAACCCTCCCCCGGCACGTACACAGGCAGGGGGGCCCGGGCCCGTGGGGCCAACGTCCATGTCCGGGCGGAGCAATGACGTCCTCGGCGGGGGCTGGAGACAGAGTGGCATCACTGTCCCAAAAGCACGGAGGAGGACCGATGATGTCCTCTGCGAGGGCAGGAGGCAGAGCGCCGTCATTATCCCTGAAGCTCGGGGGTGGAGCGATGACATCCTCTGCAGTTTCACGGAACACGCCTGTTGTGGCGCCAAGGAACTGGGGTATGTCTACTATGGCGGTAGGGGCCGGGGGCACGCCTACTGTGGCGTCAGGGAATTCGGCCACACCTCCCCCGGTGTCAGGGAATTTGGCCACGCCTCCTGCAGCGTCACAGACCCCCCCCCCAAAAAGATTCCAGCAGGCTTTCCCCCTCCACTCCTGGGAGGCTGGCTCTGAGGGCATCGGCGAGGAAGCACAATCAGGGGGGTCTTGGGGGGGCGCAATCAGGCACCGGTGAAATCTGCGTGGGGCCGCGAACGGGGGGGCGGCAGGCGGTGGCTGCTTGTTTGGCTGCGTAGCGACGGATCCGCCGCTCCTCTCGGCTGACTGCCCATTCCTGACAGGCCCACTTGAACCTTTGAATCTTTCTCCTCCTTCCAGGAACAAGTGCCCACTATTACTGTACGAGTTATTTAGTGCAGTTTTCAGCAGGGACAGAAGACGTTTGTCTTGGCTTACCTGTAAAGTGGATGGCATCAGGGGCTGTTGACACACTTAAAAACAAAATAAAAATAAAAAACACTCCTGGGAAGATGAAGATGGCTCCTTGGGCAACTGTTCATAGACATTGTAGTCGAATAAAAAGTGTGTTGTAGCCTGAAATAGTTCTTTAGAGGTTGTTTGTAAGGATCTTGTTGTGTATCTTGTGAGTACTTAATGGCACATAGAGCAATTGGCCTGGATGACATCATTTCTCCATACAGATGTAGAAATGGAAGGTGCTTCAGGGACAGCAGAGAGTAAAAGCAAAATGTGGCCAAATGTGGAAAAGGTGGGGGCATGACAAGGGTTACGAGAGGCATAAAAGGTTATATTATCATAGAATGGTGCATTACTAAATGTAAGGGGATACTGATTATGTGCAGGTAGTGGGGGATAGTATGGCATAGAAGGGGATCTTGTGTACCATAATAGGATAATTGGAGAGGAGTAAAGGGCAAAAGGGAATAGTGGTCACTGCTACGATATTGTGCACTGCTTTGTGTATAGGGACAGCAGAAGTTAAGAGAGCATAGGAGGGAACAGGAGGATAAGATTGTGACTACAAGATGTTACACAATATAACAAAGAAACACACATGATGGGACTGTGGGAGATGCGAATGATAAATGTATGATAAGAAGTGACTGCATTTTAAACAGAATATGTTAAACTCTGTTTCCTAACTCAGGGCTGTGTGTCGGACCAGAGACTCCTGATGCATGTGACCTTTTCTGAGATAAAGAGCAGAACTCGACTGTGTGACATTTTAAGGTAGCTGAATATGGCTCTCTCTGGGGGAGGTAGAGGGTTAGTATTATTTTCTAATTTTAAGATGCATGACAATCTACCCCCTTTCAGTGGGCACACTCCAAAAATACACACTCTTTTTTTCACTCATGTGTGCAGCTGAATGAACAGTGCAGAAACAGAAAAAGACTTTCAAAGCAGAAACAGCAAACATTTGTTCTGCAAGACATGAAACAAAGCAAGAGGCATGACACGGATGCTCAAGCTGGCCTTAAAAAATTAGATCCTCTCCTTTCATACACACTTCCAATTAATGATAACTGAGGAATCTCAAAAGCCTTCACACTCTCAATTATAAACAACTATAACGAAGCTTCTCTGTGGTAAATGAAACCTAGCGAGGCGTGCACAGGGCATAATTGTTACAATGTTGAAAGTCACAGTTAATTAAAGGTCACCTAAGCTGTTCTGAAGTGCGATCGAATGGTGACGAAAGGATTTGAGCCTGTGGGACAGGTTGTGAACCAAAGCGGCAAGTTCACTCTTCCTATATACGTCACTAAAGCTATATTGCTGCAGGGTTTAGAGTGAGCTGAATAATTCATCAGGGCCTTTGTGTCAAATTAAAGAATTAACACTAATTCAAATGATGAGCACCTTTTAATTAGCTTTTGAAAAAAAAAGAAAATTGTGCTGCATTAACCATTGTGATGCCTTCATTGGTCGTTTGTGCTGGCTCATCACTGACTCCTGTTTACCCATACGTGTCGAGCACCTAGTGCTGTATGCCCCTTCAATTATAAACAACTATTACAAAATAACATCCAGAGAAAGCAAAACCCATCAGGTCCCCAAAGGGGACAGGGCCTTTGTTTGTTTGGGCCTCCATTTTTAAGTTTCTAGGTAAATGGTGTCATAATTACAATAATACTGAAAGAATAAATATGTTGAAGGACTGAACTTTAAATCTATATCAAATATTGGAGGACCACTTGAGGCTTATTTCCCCTCTCAATGGCACAAACCCATTATTCAGTCTTCCCTGCACATTGATTCATCGTTTAAATGTGGCTAATTTTGGTTGATGCAGGAGCCGTAACACAGCAATGCCTTACCGGTTATCAAAAAAGAAAAGAGAGAAAACAAAGAATACAAAATGAAGATTATGCAGGCGGCACAGAATTTTGTGTTACGTCCCTGATGCTCATGTTAACTGATAAGGCTTATCCGGCCAAGACAGAAGTGTCTAGTGACTAGATAAGCTTTCATAGCTGAAATGTATAAGATAATCCCCAAATCATAGGCTGCAGGCTAAGACTTCATCCTGACCTGTTAATCCCTTAAATCAAACAAAGCTATCTAATAAAACTGTTGTATGGTTGCGTAGTATACAGCAACCTTCTGTCCTGAACACTCACCACAGTTAAAATACTCCTCAAATTGATCCTATTTGGCTCAGAGTCAGATACTGAGGTTTCATACCCAAGCTGATCTCCAGGCAGCTCTTAATTTCATTTGTCCCTCTCTTGAAGCAGAAGATTGCACGACACATGTATTACAGCGCCATTAGCCCGGGGCATCTTTGTCACCCCAACAATATTTTCAAACTAATGCCTTTTACCTCCTGGGAGTTTCACCCCTCTTACTTACAGCTATCATTAAAAGTTTTCTTTGAGCTTGTAGGAACTCAAGCTACTAGCTGTGCCCTCATAAGTATTCTACTGCTTTTCTGGTGAAGCCATGCTGGGTAAAATGCTCTTTTTTTGTGCATGTTAAAATAGATGATGGTGCCTGTGTCACCGTGGCTGTGGGCTGCAGCGTGTCATCAGTGGCTGTCTGAAATGTTCACTGCAGGAGGAGACTGCCTGCCTGTGGTGCCCCCTATGCCTTGCTAATGGTTTACGGAAAACACAACTCCTGAAAGCAGAGCATGGCCCAGACACTGTGGCCTGTTTGCTTTGATCTCACAGAAAACAAGACTTAAACCGTGCATACCCAAAAGGGCTTTCAAAATCCATGCATTGAAGAGCACGACTTCTTTTCCATCCTAATAGTGCACATTCTATAGGATATATGGAGCATGGGTAATCGCAAATCACACAATTTTTTGGATCACTAATTTTGTGATCTTTATACCAGTCCTCGAGCCCATTAATTCCAGATCCTGGTGGCATGTGCTGTGTCATCATGAGAATTGAAGTGTGCACCACATTAATATAATGAAGAAAGGTACAGGAAGATAATATAACAAAGATATACAAATGGCAGTGGCACTTTTGTGCACATTTGTTCAGGAAAAAAATGAAAGGGTGGGGCTAATATGTGCTTCCTCCGAGACAGGGCCAATTACGCTCTCTTGGATGTGGCATCATCAGGACTCGAAGTAGCGATCTCCGGACAAGTAGGGCAAACGCTTTACTGTTGCACCACTCGGGAGCCAAGACGTAACATTTAATCAACCCTATATGATATTCTCTAAAGAGTTGCTGCCCAGGATCACAAATTCTCTATCCATTGTTGGGTGCAAGCTGAGATTTCCTTACAATGTTGAAAATTTGTCTGGACCCAAAACTTAGTTAAACACCTTTGGTGTGTGCTGTACCTTACTCCTAGGCTAGCACATCTCAGTATTTCCCCCTTGTCTTATGTTTCTTTTTCACCTTAAAGGTTCCCTGTGAGGTAATTCTCTCATCTCCAGACATCTCATGGCACTCCAAAAAGTAGAGGGTTCAGTTTAGATTCCAAAGCCTAATTATGTTGTTTGGTTGTCTGACAACCCCAGTTCAGGGTCAGGCTATGAGCTGCAGTGTGACGGATCAGAGGCCCATTCATTGTGGACTACATGAGCAAGGGAGGGCAAACAGTCTCCACACTGGCAGCAAAGCATGGCAAAAAGCTGTGCGTCATCAAGAAGGAAGCCATACAGCTATACTGCCATATTGGTTCACTTGGCTCAACATACTAATTTTTTAATGTTCCAATAAACCTCACAGAATGGAACCAAATGAATTGCCTGCACATCAAGAGATACTGAAGTTTTCCCATATGAGACGGAATAAGCTGCTAAGAACATGGATTCACTCCAAAAGGTTAGCTTTTTAGGCACACAATTTGATTGGCAGGTTAATGACATACTTTAACAAGATTATAATGTGTTAAACTGGCTGTGCCCATTGCTTTTCTTACACAAACTGAGTTAGAAGGGAAAGAAAACTGTAGTTGCTTTTAAGCCAGCTATTGGCTGTCTGTCACATTCTTTTACAGGCAAGAAAAGTCTTGGAGAGGGTGTTCTAAATAATTTCCCGTCAACAAGAAATTGGATTGAAGGTGGATTACTTTTCTTCATTGCATGTTTCTGAAGACAAGTTGCTCCACTTAGTCAGCATCCTTTTCCTGTGAACCTGCAGGACATTCTTGCAACCCCAGGTTTCTTGGGGAGATTTATTCATCCTCCATTAGAGGATCTGTAATCTGATGGACTGAATACAGCAGGTAACCACCAGCCACCAATGCCTGCAGCAGTCATTGCCATTTCTTTCCTTTTTATTAAGTGCAGAAACCTGAGGACCGCACAGCAAGTATCATATTTCCAGGTTCTGGTGCTCAGTCAACTGCAAAAATACGTGCTTACCATTTGCCTGCTGAAAAAGGCTGCACATGCTAAGTAAAACCCAGCACATGGCACTGTCCCAAGCACCTGCTAAGAAGCTGTTACTCCCCCAACACTGCAAACAGTTGGAACATCAACCAACGGCCACACAGGAGAAGTACTCAGTGACATCGCTATAACTAGGTCACTTCATACCCATCCGAAGCAGCCCTGTCACAGGCTCTCAGGGCATCTTAGAAGGATGTAGCATATTGCAGCTCTCCACTTTCTTTTCCTGGGAAGTCCTCAGGGCAGCTTACATCCAAACTCCTGAAAGTACCTCCCCACCCCTGTCCCAGTTGTTGAAAAACACAACTGGCATTTTAGTGAGTGTCTATTTTTGTGGTCTTGGTTCGCATGTATGTATTTGTTTCAATGCTTCCTGCAGGGGTATCAGTGTTTTTGTTTATATGATTATTCATTCGGTTAATTGTTCATTTAACACTTACATGGACACATTTTATGTATATTACAAGAAGAGACCATTTTTAACAGATGTGCTAGAGGGAGTCAACAAATCACAATGTAATAGGAGATAGAGGAGGAGAGATAGGAAGAATGAGAGAACGATTAAGAAATAGAAGGAAGGGAATAAGAGAGATATGAGGGTTTTAGGGATTTGCTTAATTCTAAAAGTTTCAGAGTTCACCATAAAGCACATTGAAGCTTACATACGTTGCCTTTTCTTTTCACTATGCCCCCAGCCCTCCATTACTGGCCTAAAATTTATATGTAGATGAATAACTTTATCAAGATCAGCACATGTTTTTGGACTAATAATATGACCTACAGAGAAGAAAACATGCTCTTAAACAAATATTGCTGGTAACCTTTTCATCCTGTTCCAAAATGTGTCACTAGTGCCTCTTGTGAGAACAGAACTTTTACATAAATTCATCTCAGTTGTCACATTACTGGAAATAATTTTCGTCAAAAGGGTTTGTCCTGCATCAAAGCAAAGTAAACTTGAAAAAACATGAAAAAACAGTCAGTCTTCAGTAAAGTGGATTGCTGACTTTAGTAAGGCGAAATAGTAGAGTTGGTGAAAGTGGAGCAACAGGGCCAGCTGGGTTCAGAGCACATTAAAGTCAACCCTAAGACAATAAACTACCAACGCTGACATGGGAGAGCTTGTTAAAATTCTAAGAGAGAGTGCCGTAATGGGTGGTGCGGCCTCGCCGTGAGGAAGTTCTTTTTCATGTTCCCACACAGAGCAGAAGGCACTCTTTGATGTTCATCTAAAGCACTTTAATCCTTGCTTCTCTGAAGACCCCCCCCCCCAATTTGTGTCTCCTGTCTTTCTGTAATCCATCCTTCCCCATGGAAATTGGTACAAATCATAATATCTAACATTTCCTGAGGATCTTCTTTTTTTATGCCTATGACATGGTCCAACATAAATACCTACATTCATGTGTGCCAAACAGGATCTATTTTTTATTTCTATGTTTCTCTGATGCACTTGCACTCCTTACAGTTCATTAGTGTAATCTTCTGATTCATGCTGATGATTCATTGACACACTTCTCAGTGTGGACAGAAGAAATCCAAAGCTTCAAAGATGTGGAATTAATCCTCCAGGGCTTTTCTTTGAGGCACTATAGAAGTAATGCAGAGACAAAATCTTCTTCATTTAAGAATAAAACTATTAGAAAACATGAAAGTTTAGACAACATCACAGAATTCATGTGAATTCATCACTCAAAGTAGTCTCAAACAAAGAACATGCTGCTATCTGCATACTAAAAAGATAAACATCAGAATCAGTACCAGTGAAAGGACAGCAGTCTGCTCAGGATGTCGGTCAAACACCTCTTGACTTTTCCTGCTGAGCTGCTTTCTTCATAGAAAAGAAACAATTCCTTTATATGACCAGAATAAAAGAGTCCCAACAGGGGTCAGTTCAGGCCCTACACTAGTTTAAATTTGATAACAGAAGTAGTAATCAAGTCGAAGGAACTCATGTTCAACTCAAGGAGGGTACAGGTGGTTGTTGTGAAAGAGGATTATTTGAAGTGGTCTTGAGTATGTACTGTAGGTGTGGGGTTGTTCCATTAAAACAATGTACTACATTATTCAATGATGAGGGTGCAGTTCTGTGAGCCATAATGTTGGAATACACAGCTGACTGTCCTTCTCACACGTATACATACATACATACAGTACATACAGTATCTCAGATTCTATGCACTGTAATAGGCCATCAAATGTGATCAAATATAATCAGAATAATCCACTTAGGTTCTGTTTCTGTTTGTGAATGAGCTTATGGTATAAGACATCAGGGGGAAAAGACACGGCTACGCATTTACTGCAGCATTTACAAATGCCAGCTAAAGGTACAATTAGCCTTAATGTCAAATTCACCCAGAGGGGCATATCTGTTGTCCGACAGTGACAATGGTGCATAGTTGCCATTGTGTGAATGTTGTCCTCATTTAGCACAGCCTCATTAATCTCATTGCTCTGTTTGATTGCTTTTTACCTGCATGAACTGAAAGGTTCAAATAAAGTCTCTTTAGGTAGATGTGCAAAACAATAAAAAGATGAATCTAGAATTCACTCCTTAGGGCAGGATAGTACTTTGCTCTTGGCAAAAATTGGAATTGTATCAATTAATTTAAGATAATGCAGATCTGTTCAACAACCCAATTGCAATATAAGACAAAACAAAACAAACCACCAAATATATTAATTATATAATAGTGTCTCAGGTAAAAACCTCTCATAATTCATCTTAATCAAAGGTTCTGGCTCATCTGTCCCTCCCCAAATCTTTCCCGGCGTGTATATACCTCAATGTTATATTGTAAAAGAAAATACAAGGCAGGGGGAAGTAATTTCATGCACCAGGACACATGATGTATAAACAAAATGCATCCTGATATCCTCGAGAAAGCTATAAAGCCTTCACAAGATGCTCTACTTAACTTAATTCTTCAGGGCTGATGTGGAAGAAATGTACAGATTGCCTCTGAGCAGTGGCTTGTGCAAGCGTACCATTCTTGCCATGCTTTCACAACTCTAAATGTGAAAATGGAGCTTCAGAATGGAAATTGCACAAATAGTGTAATGCATAGGCACAGATTTTATTAGGACCTCCAGGCCTGATGAGAAAAGCAGCTAGATGGGGCAAAATGCTGGGATGGATCTCAGCTACGCTGGTTGTACCTCAGTGATCTGCAAGATCATAATGGAACCAATGTAATATTCACATCAGAGGCTCTGGGAAAACATGTACTGCATTAGCAGGGACAATGGTAAAATTTCTAGGCACAAAAGATAAAATACATCATACATATCCTGCTGCACAACAAGAAAAAAAAAGCTATATGTCCAGAAGTGGTAGAAGATGACTAATCAGCATGATTGACTTCAAAAACTTGTTGCAGATTTTGAATGTGAAACAGGTTCTTTCACAGTCATACTCTGACCCCAGCTTACCAACATGCTGGGATATGCGAAGAATCAAATTTCACTGTACTGTACTTGTATATGTGACAATAAAGAAGCTTTCTTTCTTTCTTCTTTCTTTCTTACTCAATAGTATGGACCTAACTCCCTGACTAATACCCTGTAAGAAAACAGAGAAATCATGCTATCTCACTGATTACTGAGCTCTGTAGTTCAGGTTATGCTCATTAGTTACATTCAACTGTTTTACATTTGGTGATCGCAGAACCATAGTGGATTAGTGTGTACTTTGTGTGCTTTAATACTGCACAGGTTAGGTTACAGTACATAGTAAAAGACATGTGACATGTTTAAAGAACAGTTCAGCCAAAACATGAAATTTACACAATTTTCAGCATGCAGTTTGCACAATTCTTAACTGGAGGCTATAAGCTTCTCCTACTTTTTTAAGCTACTTTGGCATATTTCCAGTGCAAAATGAAAGAAACAAATGTCAGACATCAAACGTCTCGGCTGATCAACTACAATTTGGATAAGGGAAAAGTTGTGTAAATTTTATTTTTGGATGAATTATTCCTAAAGCTCCCAGTATAGTTCAACCTTAAGAGCCACTTACATCTAAGTGTGAGAAATTAATGCAACATACATTGAACCCAGGCAAAGAATAAAGGTGCAAAGCAATCAAAACCATGAATAACCATGTATAGAGTCCTCAAATCAAAATATTTTTTTCTCCTCTGATTGACCAGTTAGCATGAATTAAATTGCAGCACAATGATGGGTAGCCTGTTTGATAAAACAGTAGCCTCCTGAATGAGAATGAGATGCTGAATAGAATAAATAAAATAAATATGTATTGGTAGTATGTATACTGTGCTGCATTCTGTTCAACACTTACAGGTGTATTTAGACCACTAATGAGATTCAATTAGAGTGAAATCTATCAGTTTTGAATAAACACTGCACTGCAGTTTTTTTTCATGAAAGAACTTTGCATAACTACAATTTTATACTGGTGGCAATAGCCCTTGATTGATTTGCTCAAATTTGCATAATCATCACAGTATCATGCACCAGATGAGCATCATAAATAAATACTGTGATCCTCATGATTTGGCAACTAAAAACACTTGTTGATGGCCAAAGATTGTGGAGCCTCAGAAGCTCCACCCTGGACCCATTTCAATTTGCATACCGCCCCAACCGGTCAACAGAGGATGCCATATCCTCTGCCATCCACCTGTCACCGACCCACCTGGACAAAAAGGACAATTATGTGAGACTGCTGTTCATAGACTTCAGTTCAGCATTCAACACCATCATCC
>JAOUQW010000002.1:9424951-9438886 GCA_028565825.1 Olivaichthys viedmensis | reverse complement strand
TGTATCGTTGCGTGTTGCACCATGGTCCTGTAGAAATGACATTTCATTTCAATGTATACGAGGTATATGGAGAAATGCCAATAAAAACCTACTTAAACTTGAACTTGAAGCATTGTTAGCTGGGTTAATTGACAAATAATATAAATATATATTAACATGTAACATGATGATTAGCAGTCAGACCCTTTTGATACAGTAGATATTTTTGCATTGCTTTTGTAGCTTTGATGCATTTAAAGCATAATAAGTCTTTGTATTTAAGTCCATTTAATTTTGGACACTAGTCAGACATTTAATTGACTGCATGTTGAGCATTATTGTGGCTTCTGCAAGTGAATATTAAGATGATCTCTCTTTTTTATCCGTCTCTCTGCTACTCTTCTAATATTTCAAAGATATAAAAGTAAGTGCTAGATGCATGTATTTGACTAAATTCAGGGTGGAGGGGACATAAAATGTAAGAAATGTCCTGACTTTGGCATTGGGGAAAGAGTATGGAGTGAGTTTGACAGAATTAAGGGAATGCCTCTTCCCTTGTTTTAAAGAGTGTTCTGACAACACAAATACTCCAGATAACAGCAACAAAATAAAGCCCAGAAAACACCCAGTAATGCACTGTGCACCTTTTCATTAGGTTAGGAGTGTAGGAAGAATGTGTTAGGTTTTGGAAACTCTGTGGTTCTTACGGCTAAATTCTATTTTATTGGTCGGCCGTTGCATCAGCTTTGATGCAATAAAGCCACATGCAGCAGAGCAAAGACCCCAATGTCCATCCACCCATGTTGCTATGTATTCATTATGGTGGTAATAAGGGGAGTCAATTGAAAAAGAATGATTCTTTCTATGCAAGCAAGCAGATATTGTTTGGAAAGAGGTTTAGACAACAAATGAGTTTTCCAACCACTTGAGATTGTATGCAGGGCCTTTAGTGGCTGCTTATATTTCTCATTATGGGAGATGTCAGCATCATCAGTCCCCAGGCCCCAAGGGCAGGGGAGAAGTCTCCTGTAACACAAAATGTATTTATGAAATAACTAAGGTTTAGGAGAAAGGCCACACCTAAACCTAAAGGTTTTTGCACCAACCGCACTCAGAGTAGTTTTGTTGTTCTACCTTGGCACCATAAGAGGTGAACAATGCTAGCGCACGACTGCCATGATGGCCTGCACCTACTTCTTCTGCCATCTTTAGTCATGCTTCCTTTAACCACCTCCAGCACATGTGATGCAATGCCACAAATGGCCATCGATCTGCAACAACTTTAACTCTGCAGCTTGCTTTGCCTCTTTGTGTGAGCAGCTTCATGTCTGTTCTTACGGCGGTCCAATTCCCACCAATTCTCACCCCAGCTACGCCCAGTGGGCCGCTTCAGTCTGGCGCCAGTTGGCTGCTCAAATTCCTGTCTGCCCTGGTCTGTGTTTCCACACTAGCTGGTGATCTTGCCCACCATCCTGACCACTCTTTTGTCTGTCTACCTACAGTAGTCTAAAGCACACAGTATGACATGTGGTATTCATTTCTCACTTCACTTTAGCAAATAGCATTCTGGTCATTTGAGTTCATTGCCCTTGTGTTTGTGTCTTTACACTCTGCTGGTGGTCAGGGATGAAGAGGACCAAAAAGGTAGTCATGACCATTTACTGGATGGTCTCACCCTTAGCTTCTCTCTGACTGCAACCCCTCTGTGACCTCTGAGCCCAGCATCTCAACCCTTTCCTCTTTCATCCCAACAGTCCCTTTTCAGTCCCCTCCTACCTACCAAATCGCTTCCCTTCCATCACAACCCTTTCCCTTTGCTCCTATATTTATACTATCCCATTCCTCTATGGAATTTCTTGGCATATCTGGACACTACCTCTTTCCAAGCTTTTCTTCTTCAAGTCAAGCATGACTACATTATCCTCTAATTTCTAACTGTGTCGACTGCCCTGAAGCACCAAACTCCAACTTCTTCCCCTTCTGGGCTAAACAACTAAACAATATGCATCATCCCCACCTTCATTAACTTAGTCCCTTTGCTGCACCATAATGTCACTCTGAACGATGTCACCCCTTGTCACCCCTTCAACACTGAAACAGCATCTCCTTCTTCTACAAGGATGTAGAATCCTCCGCCAAAGACTCAACTTTTTACAGATGCCACTCCATCTGGTGGTCTAGGTGGTTTCTACAGCAGTTAATAGTTCGCTTGCTGAAGTCATTCTCCTGCCTTTTGAGTCCAGTCAGTCCTCGACCCTGTGTGAGCTGTACCCCATCATCACTGCCCTTCTTTTGACACATGAATGGTCAAGCAGAGTCATCCTATCCGGTAAATTAAAAGTTGTCTGTGTCAACAATAAAGCACACTCCAATCCTTATTCTTTACGTCAAATCCTTGATATTTCACCTAGACCTCAGTACAAGACCAGTTAATTCTCAGGGTCTCACATATTCCAGGTCATTTTAAGGCTACAGCTACAGAATCTCTTGTTTTTAAATTCCGAAATTCAGAGCCTTGGCACCTCAAGCAGAGCCCTTCCCTACATCAATTGCTCTTAACTGCAATAACCTCACCCAACAAGCTCAAGAAACAATATTAAATACTGACTTCTTGTACGCGATCCACATGCTGGACATACTTCTTAAATTATCTCCTATCACTGGTGTCACAATAATCTGCACCAAGTTTTCTCTGTAAGAAGAAATTTTCCTCCTGAACATTTCTCAGGACACTGCTTCAGGATCACACTGTACCACTTCTTGGGTGCTGACCTTCCCAAGCACACTACATCTGGGTGCAATTCAAGACATCAGAAAGGCCTGTAAGCAGAGTTTTTGTGGGCTTAGCTTTCTGGTGTTCCACAATCACTTCTCATATCACTGTTGTTTGAAGGCGTGGTCTGCACATGCAAACAGAGACTAAAAGTGTGCACTGTGGGGTTTGTGATGTGCTCATAGATCCTGGTCTGGCTACACTGGCAGCAACATTAAACGAGCTGCTGAAAATAATGTTACGATCCAAGGCTAAATGACTTTTTAGGATTGTTTGGCCCACTCTAAATAGGTGCTTACTGATATGGTCTCGGTGAGGCTTGTTAGATAAGGCTCTGATCATTCAGATAAAAATATTGTCTAATTTTACTCACTGGCACCTGAACAGGATCTACCGGCTGTTGAGAATTGCTTTTTCTGTCTGTATGCATGTTACAGTATATCAGAAGCTGTTTTATCCCCAAAATGACTCCACATAGTTTGAACACAGAACATGTTGTATGCTAGTACAGTCCTCTACACCTTTGAGAGCATCCTATACTTTTTAAAGAAACCAGGCATCATTTACAGTGACTAATGTAGAAAAGTGGGGCTGGCTTAGATTTCAAAATCTTGAGTGATTACTGGGAATTGCAACCAAGCCTGTGGCTAGTCAGAGGAGCTCACCAGAGCATTTGTGGCCTTTTATATGTCAGCATATATCACAGTGCCGGTGTGCTCTGGTGCCATTCAGGAACACCAACTGAACGTGTCTGCAGCCCAATTAATGGGGCAATGATTTTAGCATAGCTTGGCCCATGATTAAATACAATCTCCCTAATTGGAGACCAATTTCAGACCTCCACTCTAGAGGTGAAGGAAACAAGTGAGGATGGTCCCTTTGCTTTAGCTGTGAAGTGGCTTATCAAGGAGAACAGTTCAAAGCTGCAATTCTCAATTACCTCTCCTCGATATGCCATTGACCTTTCAGTATTCTAATTTCATTATGGTCATTATTATGGCTTGCACTCTTTATACACTCAATCAAATTGCACTGCTCCAAAGGACTTCTATAGAGTATTCCACAAATAATACAGTTCTCTACATCCATAACATTTTAACCATAGAGGATTGTTTTATTACTTTATGTTCTTTAGACGCATTTAGTATATGCTATTTCTAGAGATTTCAAAAGCAGAAATTTACTAACATGACCCAGTAAAAATTTTTTTTTTTAATATTTAATAATAATTTTTATTTTTAATTTCATTAAAAGCATCTGAGGTGTTATCCTACATTGATACATGTGAAAATAGATGGGCTACTATTGTACATTACCATATATACAGAGTGGCACAAAATTAGCAATATGATAAAACAGCAGTCTGTAAAGGATGACGAGAAGAGAGGGGGCTCAGTCCTGCAGCATCAGACGAGGTTGAGTCACTGGCATCTCACTGATCCACCTGAGAGAGTAGAGAGAGAGGTTGGCGGGTGGTGCGTTTGGGCAGGGAGAAATAAAAAGGGGCCAACAAGAATATTTCAATAATCCAAAGCAAATTTTCCAATTCATTTAAATCATCCATCCATTCATTCATCTTCAGCAACCGCAACTGCTTTATCCTGGTCAAGAATACACCCTGGACAGGACGCAAGTCCATCACAAATTAATTTTCCAAATAAATTGAGTCTCTTTAAACGCAGTTTGAATTATCTTTACCACATGTACCCTAACCCTAAGTGTCACATTTTTTATTTATCTGTAAACATTATATTTACCCATTTCCTATAATTGTTTGAGAGTGTAGGGGTGTGTGAGAGCGGATGCAAGAGCGGACTCCAGGCGAGGAGGCAGGAGTGTGACAGAGTCAAGGGATTTGGTAAGCTCGTAGCCAGGGGACAGGTGTTAGGCGAGGTGCAAACTGGCTTTCAAGGGCATGGGCAGCTTTGGAAGTCGATAAGGTGCAAGGTCGAAAACGGGAAGGCAGTCTGGGAACTTATATGTCGCAGGTCATCTGGATCAATATTGAGCATGGAGTGTATGTCGGTGGGGGTATATAAAGGGGAAGTGTAATTGTGCCCAGGTGTGTGTGTGTAACTGCGCTGATGGGATTGGGAACAGGTGCGGAGGATCAGAAGCTTGGAGAACTTGAAGTGTCTCGGTAGGGGTGCGCGGGGGATTCTGGGATCTGTGGTTATTTTACAGGAAAATGTTCACCTGAATGTTTTGTAGAACAAGAATAGATGGTTACTGTGAAATTAAGTGTACATTAAAAAGACCTTTAGGCTTAAAGATATCTAGAAAGTGACTACTAACCATTGACATAACTAACTATCTACTAATGTGACTAACTATACCTGTCTCCCTTATATTGACAGATGGATTATTATAGATCTAAATAGTCCTGGTGTTTGGTTCAGCATGCTTATAAGGCTCTCATGTTTGAATTCACTATTCAAATTTTAATTCTTCACTCTATAGCCTAAAGCTGCAATAAATCAAAGCCTTATCTGGAAAAAAAAAAGGTTTCATTTTCAAGTTTTATTTTCTTTACTTTTTTAATATTGTCAAAGAATACCATTAGTTCTGCTATGTGCAATATTAAAATCTTAAATAATTCACAGGTAGGTCAGAGGGCAAGGTGAATGGCAACTGCATTCACTGCATGTTTCTTTGACGTTGTGCTTAGTACTGTCTGCCAGATTTCTCTGGTAATACCTACCTACAGTAGTCTATAGCACACAGCATGAATTGTGGTATTCATTTCTCACTTCACTTTAGCAAATAGCATTCTGGTCCTTTGAGTTCATTGCCCTTGTGTTTGTGCCTTTAGCACTCTGCTGGTGGTCAGGGATGAAGAGGACCAAAAAGGTAGTCATGAATAGCTAAGTGTTTCCATTGAAGTGAAACTTTGCCAATTATTTCGTCCAGGTTCAGAGGCACTTGAACAGATGAGGTACATGTGCAGAGGAACCGAAGACATATTAGCGGTTGATATTCATGCGTCAGCGAGAAACATATGAGAAACATGTCACACTGACCACCCACCATCAGAGAAAGATGCATTAACAATGCAACCTTTGGATGACATCTAATTAAAACAACATTGTGATATGTAATTAATTGTCATTTTTAGGGGTTTCAGGTGGGCTGCATTGGCGGTGGCTAATTATAGTTGGCAGATAATATGCAGGCGTGCTACTGCTTTCTGTCTGGATACATTGCGGGTTTGTCAGGCAGCAAGGCGGGCCTTCATTTCCACTCTTAATAAGAGATTACACATGCGGAACAATACCAGGCATCACTGCTAATCCTCTATTACTGTTGTTCTTCCCCCACAGACCCAGCCAGGGCCTAACTAAGGCTTAATTTCAAAATCATGGGAAGGGGCTCATCCTTAATTGCTGCTCCACAGCCGACTGCACACAGCCACACAGAAAGAGCCTATGAGAGATGAGACTTTCGTCTGGTAAGTATAATTATGGCTGAGGGGATAATATCAGTTTCTTTTTTCATCCTTCACTTGTCTCTGTCTTTCTTGCTTTCTATTTTTTGCATAATAAAACAAATCAAGAAATAAGCCATCTATACCAACTTTATGCATTCTTTTTTGTAGAGGTGCATCGATACCAATTTTTAAAGAACGAACCGAGTACCAAGTACTTAATCTTAAAGTATCGGCCAATACCGAGTACAGATACGATCATCGGCGCAATTTCCAGGGGGGAATAATTATAACTCGGCCATATAACCCCCCAATAATTAATTTTGATAATAATTATTTAGTAATAAAATATAGTTTTGACAAAAATATAGTGACAAAAATATCATTTTTTCCAATATAATAAATGTTACCATAAATACATTTATCAGTATTACTGATACTCATATAATAAATATTGATTAAAATATTTGTTTTTCCCCTCCCCTGGCTCTAAAAAATTTGGTTTGCGCCCAGAGCAAGAAACATGAGCTTAAATGTTCTCTGACTTCACACTGAAGTTCCCCCGTCAAGAATGGTATATTACTGTAAGTTCCTACGAGTAATGGTATGACTTTTGATGTTTTTCAGCACAGATTTTGACATGTTACTGTATAAAAAAGACGTTTAATGCAAAGTGTTTGGTGTGCAGTAGCCTATACACCACAAAGTATTGTGTAGACTTTTGACTATCATATCACTCCATCTGAGGCTGAAACTAATGTTAGTACATTAGCATTATCTGTGGTTGTGGTAGCTAGCACTTATAGTTGAAATTAAGGTAGCTGTAAATCTAGCTGACCGGCTGTAATATATTTTTTAATTAATATATACAGAGCAATTGCAGGAAGCGTGAGTGCCACGACATTAGGTTTTATTGAGATTAGATCGTTGAGGTGAGATTAGATCGTTATATTTTTGCATATTTCCAAAAGCTTTTCAATAGCTTTTAGTAGCAGCCAGTTTAAAATAAAATGATTTAATTAAGATGTATGCTGGTTAAAGTTTTGCCAGTATAGTTAAGCTTCAAGAAACAAAGCTAACAGGCCTACTTGCATTAAATAAAGGTAATAATTCTGCAAGAATTTATAAATATTTAAATAACCTTATCTGAAATGCCAGTTGCTATATAAAAACATAATAATTTGACTATGTGCTATTCTAATATTTTGCCAAGACTTATTGTTTAGTTTCAACAAAGAAAGCTCAAAATTGGGTAAAGGTAATAATCCAGCACAAACATAGCAATGTTAACAGCATGCCTATAACTTCTGAACATAGGTAGCTTATGTACTTTGTCCGGGCAAATGTAACAGAAAAGTTTTTATTGATAAAGAGAAGAATCTTTGCTCTTTCACATGTAAGTCTGTTTCTTTCTTGTTAAAAATCTAAGAAGCTCTGCTAAACAGTCCTTCACTGTGAACATTTCTTGAAATGGTAACAGCGCCACTTGCGTGGAAAACAACTTTGCTGCTGTCATGCGGTAAGCTTATTTTGTTGGGCTAATAAAGTTTATTTGACACGGTGGTAATGCGTGTTTATAATAATCTATTGGTCCAATACAGACATTTGCATGTTATATTTACTCACCCATGGCGAGAAAGCACAAAAATTAAGTTCCACGAGTTGAAAAGTATATACTGCACAATAAATAAAGATTACCACTCTACCTTGAAAAGGATTTACATTTTGTTGTTTGGTACTGGACTTCAATTGATGTAAAATGTGTTTGATGAAGTTACAAAATAAAAAAAAATCACGCATTTATTGTGTTGTAATCAATATTTATAATCAATATTATTGTGTTGTAATCAATTGTGTTGATCAATATTTGCTGTCACTCTTGAGTACATGTGTCCATACATAATTCATGGTAGTGGTACTAGCACCCACAGTAAGCGCTACGAGCTACATTATTACGTCAACGTACTCATACTCGGAAGCATTAAATTATGATGTCTATACCAAATACGATTACTTACCATACAGTATTGCCCCAATACAAGTACCACCGAGTAGCATCACAACCTCACTATCAGTGCTACTTTTTTGTCTCATCATGCAAATTCACTATGTACTAAGTCTCAAACATACACACCTGTATATTTCCCCATTGTTGTTTGGACTGAGAGTATAATTATTCATGATGCAAATAGAACAAGGCCTTCATCAACTAACACAGCCTCCATTGTTGTGCATATTTAATGGAAACTATATAAAGAGCTCTATGCTCTGCATTCTAATTGCTATATACACATCCTGTGCCCATTTTTAAAGGGTTGATTTAAAAAAATAGTTTGCATGGCAAAATTAATTTTGAGACATCAGAATAGATACTCAAGATTCAGACCGTAAATTACCGTAAATTTACGTCAAGACCGTAAATTATTGGGCTACGATTTTTTCTGTGCAGCACTCAGACACTCCGTGTGGACCTTGTGCATTCAAAGAGCAAACTGACACTCATATTTGTGGTGCCCCCATAGAAACCAGTCTTGCGATGACGTCCATCTAAGTACTGTACTCCCCTCCAGGCCAAAGCCAATAACTGCTCATTCAGTGGGAATGAGAAATAAATAAACAATTAAACAAGAGGAAGGTATTGACCAGCTGCCATGTGCATTTATTTATTTTTTTGCTTGAAGCTCAAGTGGTGGATTTGTGTGGACTTAGCAGACTGAATCAATCTAGTGTCTGAGTCAATGCAAGAAGTTCAACAAATCTACATTAGTTTGCATTTGTGGCTGTTGACTACCATCTTGTATGTAACTGAAACAAACTCAATCCTCTGTTCGCTAAGACCCATTTAACTCTTTTCTGTTTTTACAGAATGAGCACTTCCTAAACCCAGTGATTAGAGGACATTTACTTATGGGTTAGAACACATGCTGATCAGACTGTTATAACCCTTTATGAAGACAAAAAGGCCACAATGACTCTCACAGTTCTCTGCGATGCAGTGATCAATGTAAAGAAGTTTAAAGGAGTTGCTGTGAAATCTGGCTTTCCAACAGAGCACAGATGCATTACTAACCATTTTACAGCATATTAATTTCAATAGCTTTTACTGCACCCATGAACACAACCAGTAGCAAATTCATTATTTTATAAATGGAAAGGAATCGCATAATGGTTTACAAACAAAAAGCAGATGGTGTGGGCTGCTGATAATTACTTTTATGTATATCTGTCCTCACTCATGAATACAGTTACAGAAGTGTAAAAGTTAGGTATAAAACAAACAAATGGATGTTAAAAGAAGAGCAGAAGTTTTTAGCCTAATCGAAGCAAAATGCCTGAGAACTGAAGATCGGGGTAATTGTTGTGGATAATGAGCGAGATGCTTTGATGGATGGATTAAGTATGGTTTACAGTGTCTGGATTCTACTGTGACACTGTAAACTCTGCTGTGCCTCACATCACTGAGCCACTCTACCCTTTATTCACCCATACTGACTTGGCCATCATTATCTCTCTCATTACAGCTCATAGCTCATCAATATTCCACAGGGTTAGCCTTAGGAAGACCCACAGACCTTCACTGGCATACAATATCTGTGGCACAGACGTGTACAGATATAGACACATCACATACACATGTGCACGCACACTGATTGAAAAAAAGGCAAAGAAGTCTACACTCAGATGAATATGTAACCTAATTTCATGGCCATTGGAAGAGTATCTTGAAGTTCTAACAATAATGTCTTCTAATGGCATTTTGCATTATCTGCATGTGGACCTCAGGGCTTTTGAACACTCTGAAAGGCATATTCACATTGATGTGCTTTGAATTATATACACACCAGATGGCTGAATTAAGTGAAAAGATAGATAAAAGTGGGATTAAACAGAAGCATCTCTGCCATACCCAAGAAAAAATATTGATATCTCACTATTTTAATTAATGCATCTAATTTAATATGACTCTTCTACTTAGTTTTACTTCCCTCAGTATGGGTCATTTTAACTACCATTAGCACTTGCATTTGATACACTCAACTTCACACACAAAATTCAAACACTTCAGGAATGTGAGTGTCAAAAGTGAGTATTAACGGGTCTAATATGGCAGTATTATTGTAATATTTCATATGCCATCATTCTGGTCTGTGAGTGACTAATTGCACACCTATTACTCCCCAGGTTTCATTATGGGCTATGTGCGGCCGCCACTCACTTAATTGTCCTGTAATGGCAGAATGGCGGGGAGCAGTTACGTCTGCAGGATCTGAATGTGAGGCCGGAGCAGAACCAAATCCATGGAGCAGGCCATTAGTGGCATAATTACAGGCTGGGCATGATAACCATGCCACACTTCAATAACTACTGCACCTAGTCTTTATTGCGCTGGTGCTTTACTTAATACCTTCATTACAAAAGACAATCGCTTAATTATAGAGTCTGCAGAAGAACATCAAATGTGCCTCAAAATCAATTGGGAGGCTGGTAATAGAGAATGGTAGAACTGTTCATTGTCAGCCTAACATGTGTGCCCTTAAAGTTCCAGTAGTCAAAGCTGTTCTGATAACTAAACAAATAATAACAGATGGCATAATGTTTGTCACACGCACCCGCCTCGCTCTGCGGTGCGCGTGACCGCTTGGGCTGGTTGCCACGGCAACGGCCGTCGCGTGCTTAGCATGTGTGTGTGTATATGTGTGTCTAGTCAACCCCTGTCTGATCATGTTGATTGTAACCAGCTGTTCCTCGTTTGTCTACCCTTTAAGTCTCCCCGTGTATCAGTCTCGTGTTGTCGTCCAATGTGTTTGCATGTTTCCTGTCACGACTCACCGTGCAGTTTTCGTATTGTTTTCCGTGTCTTTTGTAGATGTCTGTAAATAAACTGCATGTTAAAAAGGCTTCGCACCTGTGTCCGCCTCCCCCTGTCTGCACCGTGACAATGTTGTGGAATAAATTAGTTTTTCTGTCAGAAGAACCGAGAACCAAGTTCTGGTGATATGAAACAACGGAAGTCCATTTACAGTCTAATTACAGTTAAAGTACTGTTGTCAGATCAGTTTAGCATCAAAACACAGAAGGAGATGCTTCCGAAACAGAAACTCCCAGGCTCGTTATTTATTGAGCTCAGAGTAAGAGTACTGATGTAGGTTTAGTCATGCATCAATAGGTTTGTGTACATTAGTATGGAAAGGGATGTACCGATCTAAGTGCAGCAATTCTACACTGAACTGAACTTATATAGCCAGTATGGTGCCAATTGTCATCCTCACATAGCTCTGTATATTATTATTCCACAAATTACTAGAGATGTTGTTGATGACTAGAACTGATATTTATTTATACATAATATCCCATAAGTGCCACCAAGTGTTGACACATATACACAAGGCAGTCAACTTAAAGTAATTTTATATAGAATATCGGTAGGTTTATTAAAAATACACAAGGAGGTAAGTGAAAAGATCATTTAGAAGCATAGTCAGGAACATAAAAATGGTGGGTATAAAGCTTACTATATTTCTGTTGGTTTATATGACTTTTTAAAAAACAGTTTATAATTAATACTGTTTTTAAAAACACCTATAGAACCACTATTTCACTATTGCAGCCATCTTTTAATCATGATTTGTATCATTGTCATCTCTCTCTTGTTTAGAATGCTGGTAACTGAAGGAATACACAAGAGAAAGATCAATATCTAATTTCCCCTTGTCTGCATTACTTTGTTCAGGAATAAGTAACATAACTGCGCCACAGTCATGAATAACACAATGCATTTGGCTGTATTGTGCTGTTTATTATCACCTTCATTTGTGACCCCACTAATGGGTCATGTAGATGAACAGTGTATGAAAATGGGTCTGTAATCCATGCTAAGCAAGATAAACATTATCTAAATTTGGTAAAATATGAAAATATTTCACAATCAGAGTTTCAGAATGAGAGAAGATATAAACGCACTAAAAACACATGAGGTAAACAGACAGAAAGCTTTTCTTTAAAACATATTACTTGCTATTAAGACAAAATGATGCTCATGTGCATACCACATTTGAGGAAAATGAAATTAGCACATAGAATTCCTCCTCATCGCAATTACAGCACATTAGGAGGTGATTACATATTCTTTATGCATATTACACTGAGGTCCTTTGCAATGATATTAAAATAATATTTGTGTGTATTTGAGAGACAACTCATGGTGTTTGTTTTAAACATTTCCATTGGAAACCTATGTAAGCCTGGTTAAATCCCTGCTAAAATTGTTAGAGATGTAGTGCTATTATTCCTAATGCTCAAAGAGCACCCATATTAATATGAGATAATTACAGTTTTGCCTCATTTGATAAGGGTTACCAGGGCTGTTGTGCATGTCAAACAACATTAAAAGCTTGTTTATGAGTCAATATGCCACTACTGTCATTAATGCATCTTAATATAGCAAGCATCATTTACTGTCTGTATCACCCACAATGGCACTTACTGCATGAGGATGAGGACAATGATGCAGAAAGTAGCCATGATGATGAAGGGCATGCCCGGTAAGGTTGGCAGGGTCAAGGGGTACAGGCCGTTAAATATGGTGGCAGCGATGAGCAAGCAAGTGGTCTCCACTGAGGCTGAGAAAGAGAACATGGAACCTATGGAGATAAGGCCAGGCCAATGGTAGCATTATTTGAAGCTAAGGTTCAATAGAAACACATTACTTGCTTAGAGTAACCATTGTAATTGTTTATTCAAGTGAAATAAATAGGCTTCTGTTTTCCACCTATGTTTTACTTTAGATCTGAGACCCTTATTAATCCTATTATCTATCTATAATATGCTGGTTGTAGTAGTTGAATAACAGTCATGCTCACTGGAGTCCATGCAATGGAGTGTTTGGAGAGACATAATTATAGGTTTGATCCGCATTGATAAAACATCTCCCCATGTTGTAGTCAACTCTGGGGCAGCTCTGATTAACTGGAGCAGAATGAGCTGGTGTGCATGAGAGCTGCCTTAAAGTGCCTCTAGCAGGGTATCCTTATTGATTTAAGTCGGAGCCGAAAGTGCTTCTGAATGCTAAATGGGAAATGTTTGTGATGTGCAATCTGAGAGACAGACAGCACAAAAGAACTAGCTAAATGGAGAGAGCTTTTTTTGTGGCAGACTGAAGAAAGCAGGTTTCTGTGGAAAAGAAAAGTAAGAGCATCTTCATGGCTCTTCTACTGAGTTGGAACATGTTCACATTAACCCAGGATAATGATGGCATTGTATTTTGTGTGTGGCAAAGTCTGTGGCAAAGACATTACCACAGAAAACGTTATAATTTTAAATGCATCAAATATGAACTGCTTTGAAAAAAAGGAACTGTCAAAAGCTTAAAGATTGAGCAGAGCCACACACACATAGTATACACATAGGCTGTGATGACAAAAATGCTGCCTCTTATTTTGACGGTCCATCCATCTAAATTCATGTTTGCTGTTTTTGAAATCATCTTTTTTAGACCAAATAAAAAAGGTAGAGGTTAAATGTTAAACTGAAAATTACATAATTTAAGTCCATGTGTCTGCTGATGTAAGATTACCTACAGTGGGGTCCAAAAGTCTGAGAGCACATTGAAATTCTGGGATTTTTTTCATTGCCACTGTATGGCACATTAAAACGCTTTGCTGATCAGTTGTATCCAAAGCACGATCAGAAGACCAATACATAAAGCTTTGTTCACTGAGAGAGAGAACAGCAACTTCATCACAGATACAGAATGTGCTGA
>JAOUQW010000002.1:9364875-9393675 GCA_028565825.1 Olivaichthys viedmensis | reverse complement strand
TTACGGCACTTAATGAAATGATACGTGTCAAAGGTATGTAAAGCTTTTAGTCAAAGCTACAGTCAGTATTTTTTCTTTGTACAATTAGAAGATATTTGTGTGGCTATGATTTGTATGAGGACTTTTTTCAAAATTTCTGTGCCCATTAAGGCTCTCATAGCTTTGATTTGTGGTTGGCACAACAAAATATCCTCCAATCTCCATCAAGGACACTGTTTTAGTAAATTAAGAACCAAGAGAACATAAGCGCATCAGAGCGATACTAGCCAATTGTGGGCGTCTGTGTGATCATGTATGCTGAAGAGGGCAGTTGGCGCTTTCCTCCAAGTGCATTCCGCTGCCCTGTGACGTTGCATGAATCGCAGTTCGAAAAGATGTGGTGGCTGGCTTCATGTGTCTCAAAGGAAGCGTGTGCTAGCCCTCACCCTCCCCGGATGTTAGTTGTCGTGCGATAGGGGAGAACCAGCTAGTGGGTGGGAATTGGCAATGACAAAATTGGGGAGAAAATGGGATAAAAATCCAAAAAAAACAACAAAGAAGAACCAAATAGTTGCTTTTCATACTATCAATTTAATAGAATATGACTAGGCTAGAAGTGAACGTGCTCTATTTGAGAGAGTGATGTATGAAAAGAATAGAAATAAGGAGGTCTCAGAAAATTGCTGACAGAGTATTGGTATTTTCAATTACCTGCTTGAGATAAAAGGGTAAACTGAGATAGACGAATGTGATAAAAGTAATTGAAGTGTTCTGCAGTTAATATGTTTCTTTAATGCTCTAATGCAATCTTTAGGAAGAAACGTGGTTCTTTGCCTTTGTTTTTTTTCCTACTGATTTTTTATAAATCACATACAAGTCCCTTTTCAGTTTATATACCCTACAAAGTAATATGTTCATTCATCAACAAAATCTATTCCTGGTTATTCCAAAATCTGCTCAACCAAAAAATTATAGATAACATCATGCAACCTGAAAGCTCTAAAAGGTTTAAGAAGTCTATTCCTAATACTAGCTGTACATGTAAAAATCACTGACGTTATCTTTGTTGATCCTGTGTCCATACATATTTTAAAAATAATTACTTCCAACATCAGAAAGAGAGAAACTGTCCACATATGCCTGTGTTTGTTCCGAAAACCACTTGGAGGGTGCAGTGGAGGCGGAACAGCGAAGGAAGGAGCAGGGAAAAAAAGTGAGCACACTCAAGCACTTCCTCTTTCCCTTGTTTTTGCAGTGTACCAGAGGAATGTGTGTGCTTGGCCTGTTGCGGCCTATCTGAATTTTCAGCCCTCTGGCTGCGTGTCAGCCAGGCTGTCTGATGCCAAATAATTTAGGGCCTTAAAAACAACACCTATTAATCCTGTAAGAGTGGAGCACGTACAGCACGCTGGCCCGGGCAGCATGGGTATTTACTCGCATGTTCTGTCAAACATTCTTTTGCGACCTTCCATTCACAGTTCACCTTGGCATGCAATGGCATGAGGAGTCAGGTGGAATTTATTTGCGTAGCTTGACGCCCTGGTCGATCACTCATAGCTTGCATTTTTGACATGGCAACCGTGTGTGTGCGTGTTAAACGCGGCTGGCAGTCTCCTGAATGAAGCGCATTGAGGTTCCTCTCTCAGAAGCTGATTATCAGAGGCCTGGACCTGCTCTCGTATCCTGCGTCCAAACTCCTGCATCCAAACCCTGAGTCAATGCTGCCAGTGTTGCAATGTCATGCTCAAAAATCACAATCTGGCTGGCTGGGACAACAATCAGTGGTCTTTATCACATAGATGACTGGAAAGTGGGCAAAGGGCATGTGAATTACATGCAGTCTTGTTCAGAGAGAACACCTGAACAATGCAGGCATGTCTATCCTCGTTGGTGTCATCCACACATATTCAGGCTTCTGCCTGTTAACAAAAGAGCCCCACATTGCACTTAATCATCGTCAGTCAGGCGCCTTTGGATGGAATTCTTCTGACAAAATGCTAAATGACCAATCAAAACAAGGTGTCTTCCTGTTGGATTTTATTGATGAAAGAAGACTGAAGCAGAGTCTGAAGGAGATTGGCTTGGACATTTCTGAACACTAGCTGGACCTACACCCTTTCTATATTTTTATTCCATTATCAGGTTGCGTGTTCAGCTTTGTTTTCTCCCATGTCCTAAAAACCCTCTTTAGAGTGAAGGTTCTATATTGATTGCCACTCTAGATTGTCTTTTTTCTTTGTCCCCTGCACAGAAAGGGACAGTGAAGGCCAGATTACTTTTGTCGGTGAACACGGGTTGTCTTGTGTGGTCAGGGAAGACAAGCGGAAATGCTTTCCCACTCTTCAGAGGAGAGTGTCACAGGGAGGCTGCTGAAGTTCCTCTTCTCCACCACAGAGCAGCGTAGGAGACGGAGGGGAGAGATGCAGGTTTTTTTTTAGTGATTATCATTCCGAAGCCCCAGGCTAGAGAAGTAGGATTATGGCAAAAAGCCTTCCCTGCTTAAATGAGGAGAGGTGGATGCTGCTTCCAGGCAGACCAGCTGCACATTATGGCCCAAATTCCCACAGTTTCATAAGTGTCAAACTTAATTTTACACGTTCACAATCTGTATATTCTTGTCCTCTATACACCCACACCTGCTATTGTTTGTTACATATTATGGGCTGCGTGTTAAAAAGGCATTCTTATTGGAGTGAACTAATTAATAGGTGTCTTGGATGCAAATTAGCAAATGCTTTGTGCTTCAGGAAGGACTCCAGCTTGGATAACAACCGGGTGCTACTGTGGTGTGCAGCAGCAAAGCAGAATGAGCTGTAATTCGAGGACAGGCCAGGAACACTACTGCAAAAGCCTTCCACTTGTGCTTTAACTGTACTGATTCTTCAAATTCACTGGGTTATTAAAGTTCAATGAAGTTACCGTTTGTGGTTTTGTTTTATTTTTCAGCATTCCGGGTCATTTGCATATTTTTTTAAGGGACTGCTTAAGCTGAATGTTTGTTTACTGCTTGATCTATATTAAGTAATGTGAAGGTAAGGTAATGGTCTCCATTTTCCTCATCATTTACCTATATGAGGCATGGAAAAAATTCTAGACTTCAGTAGAATGGAAAGTCATTTATTTCTTCAGATAGAAGTAATGTATCTCTTTGGAGAACCCGAATACGAGTTTTTCTGTTTTTCGGTGGGATAATAAAACCTTATCCTTAAACATATTAATGGAATTGTCATACTATCCCCAGAATACTGCAGTATAAGGTTACCTTTAACTTGCTTGGCCTAGGAACAGTTTCAAAACAGAACCATGCTTTTAAAAGATGTTCTGTCCTTGGTCTCTTGGAACGGAAATCTAATCTCAGCAGCTATATACAACTTCTTCTGGAACGTACCAAGGCTCAGGGACTTGAAACGGCACCGTTCGTCAAAGGCAGCTCATGTGAAAGAATTGGCGAGGTGAGGGAACACAGTAAGGCTCTGCGTGTGGCTCAGACCACCAGGAAAGTGTTTATTGTACGAACCCCGTGCCAGGCTAGTGGCAGACATGTTTGGCCGGAAGTGCACTGGCTTGAACCTCCTCACCTCACTGTACGAACCACGGTTGCGCCAAAGAGCCTTGCTTAGTTACTGGAGTATCGGCTCTTCAAGGTTGGAGGTGAACACATATAGACACAGCACCTGAACATCTTTTACATGCACATCCAGGCTGGATGAAGAAGGGTGGATGCTGCTTTCAGGAAGTCCAGCTTCACAACGTGGCCCGGGAAATTTTTATTTTTTGGTGTGTCGTTGTTGGAGAATGATACAAATGCTGTGTGCACTGCATCACTATAGGCATTGTTGTTGAGCAGCTGTGATCACACCCAGCACACTTAGTCCTAAAGGCTGAACTGCTGGCCTGCTTTTGGGAGCCATATCCTGCTCTCCCACCAGCAGCCATGCACACACTCGGCCCACAATGCACCAGGGAAGTTTTTTTTTTCCCCCTCACCCTAAGTATTTTTAAAGGGATCAGTCTGAAGGTTGCAGCATTTTTGGACAAGTTTAAGACCATCCCACAGCAAATATCTGATGTAACCCTGGCCAAACGCAAGATTGATGTTGGCTTTGTTTGAGAAAATCATGCACAAGGCAATTTATTGCATAGTCGTTGAGCAGTAAGGTACTGTTTTTCACTGTTATATATTTGCTGCTAGGAAAGGAGAATTTCACTAGGCAACTGTGACCTTCACGAAAAAAAAAAAGGAAGTGTCCATAGAAATCTATGGGCCTTTATTTATTGGTGAGCTGGATTAATTCGGCAGGGGCAGAGATTTCAGGAAGTGCACACATTGCACATCCACAAGTACACCTCCATACATGTACAAGCACTTGTAGAATGTGCATATACAGTTCTGTGTGTTCCTGCCATCTGAACACACGCACACGCGTACAGTGATAAGGTGAACACACAGCAAGCTGGAACACTAGTACCCATATCAATAATATGTGTTTGCAATGTAAATAACACTTCATAATGTGGCTGGGAGCTTGCAGTGCCACAAGGTTCAGGGTCATTCTTGTTTCAGTATTGCCATTAAAACATCCCTGTGTAGTGTTCTGAAGGAGACGGAGCTCTATATAGTACAAAGAATCTAAATATCTTTCTTTATCATTTCTGAGATTTCCAGATACTATTATAGTTGAACTTAATATAATGTAGTTTAACTAAGAGACAACATTTGATTTTGCCCTTGTATATCTGCTTGCTGGAATTTTTTTAACTTGATAAATATTTCTTTCCCTTTGATCCTTGCTCAGATGAAAACTGGGATGATGACCAGCTCTTGGGATTTGAACCGTGCAATGAGAACCTGGTTACGGGCTGTAACATAATCGACGGAAGGTGTGAATGTGACAGCGTACGAACATGCAACAACCCATTTGAGTTTGTCAGCGAGGAGGCCTGTCAGACAGCCCTGAAGAAGATCGAAGGTAAAGTCACTGTCTCCTCCTTTCTGTCAGGCAGAAACTCATTCATGCGTCGCCATGTTTAAATATAGCATTCAGAATATTCCAGTGTAAAACTCCACTGATGCAACTTTTCATTGGGACACCCAGATTACACGATTCAAATAAACATTGTAGATCTGATTAGTACTCTTGAAGGGAGAGAATGTTTTGAATATTGTCTTGGTCCATGTTTTGTGGGTCTCATTACAAGAAGCACTTCCTCACTTATGAGCATAAAGGATATAATGCAGACCTCTGCCAAGCTAAATGATCTGTGATTAACTTGGTAATTGGAATGGGCTTCCTTATTAGTTCTGAGATGCTCAGAAATTATTGAGACAGGCAATAATTTCCCTGTATCATTTACGGAGTGATTTAACCTATGATCTACTTTAGGCGTTAGGAAATTAATCAGAATTCCAATCTAATGCATAGGCATTAGATTAAGGTGAATTGAAATGTCACATTCTGTTTTTGTGTAAGCTTATTTGAGATCTACAGCAGATGTGACATGTCAGCGATACGTGAGCACAGCGTAAGCAGCCATTCGTCCAAACCACATGGCCTCCGATTCAGTTCCGTGTTACAGGCGGGAATAAATAAACAGCAGCTTTTCTACTGCAGCACCTACAGTAATCACTCTGTAACTAGGCTACTGGACCTGAAAGATCAATGCATTGCAGTAGATTATGACTTTAAATATAGTTAACAACGCTGAACTCAAACATTCGGGATGGACTCGTATTGATTAAAATGGAAGCTAACCTGTGTCTTAAAAATTAATGAAATGATTTCCGTGTGAATTGGCCTTTTTATAAAACAATATTAGTTTCTTTATCCCTGTTTTATTTCTCTTGTCCTTTCTTCCTTTAACTGTATTCATTTCGATCAGCTGAATTGTTTGTTAAGGAATTACAATCATAGTTTGTTAGCAAGTGGCACAATTGGCAAATTTTCTCATAGAATTTTAGAAGCCTTTCTGCTCTCGCTCAACCACTGCATAACAATTCCCTGGAAATCCCTGGAGCCAAAAATGTTTTTATCTTATTTTGATAGGGTGTTTTTTTCTTTTACAAAGGGTGTGGTGAGGAGAACGAATGTTTTCCTTATCTTTTTTGGGTGTCCGTGTTGTTTATATGACAAGTTTCTTTAGCACGTCTGTGATTAAACTAACAAACAGCTTTACTTGCCCAAAGCTGATAAGGGCTATCAGAATGCAAATGTTCCGTTGAAGAATGCAGTTCCTGATGGATACACACTGCATTCCCCACATGTGCCTGTGTGTTCAGACTGGATTGGCAGCACACTGGCAATTAAACTCAAAATATATGCTTGTTATCACAGCGGTCCTGGCAACGGATGATGACCCTGGTGTACCGTCGTCAGGCCTGTATGCAGGCTGCGATTCTTTCAAAGCTTTCTCTCCAGTATTTTGTCTTGATATAGTTGTTATGCTGTTTTGACTGATTTAGTTTGGAAGTCATTGTTGTGCAGTTGTCACTTGTTTATTGTGATGTTATGTCTAGCTGTTTTGCGGGTGGGTGGGTGCAGTTGTTTACTGATACTGCGTCTAGTTGTATCTGCTGTTTTGCTGTATTTGGTGGCAGCATCGTTGCATGTACAGTAGATGTTCCGTTTAGAGCTAGTCTCCTAGACTTGGTGTGTTGTTCTAATAATTGAAGGAAAGCTGGAATGTATCTCATTTTAATTTCATAGCATCATTGTGCCACTTGGAGTTAGCTGTTTTATACTGTTGCAAGACTAAGTATACACACACTCATCTTTTTAATGAGGCTTGTAGAAAGATTACCTACCTCTGCCATCAACCTCAGAACATAATGGCCATTTTTCTGATTGGCAGCTGCGTAAAGCAAACTTGTTTTCCTTTCAGTATCTTAATGCATCTGTGCTCACTGTGGTGAGGGTTGGAGATTAGGACACATTTTTGCGCTGCTGTAATGGTATGTACTTGGTGGTTATTATTTACCTCAGAAAAACACTACTTCCGTGATCCATCAGCTTAGCCCATGTTTTTGTGTTTGGAGTCTGAAGACATGGTTAGATCTTATTGATTCTACATTAAACAATCACTTCTGTCACGTAGAACTGGAACCTTCTCCATAATGTAATTAAGCTCCATCTTGTACTCCCATGTTCACTTTTCGTTGGGTTGCTGGCAACAGTGGGGTGAAAAGAGACAGAGCTGCATTTGAACTACTACTCTTGCAACCAGTGGGAATCGGGCGAAATATAGGCTTGTCCTCAAAGGTCATTTGCCCTGTCTCAGACGAAAAAAGTCTAATCTTGGTAGGGGAATGTAACCAATTTTCCTGGAATTCCATGTGCATATACTCAACAGAAAAGTGACCATATTGATAGTGAATGTCGTGTTTTTGAGGTGTGCTATAACCTCTGGAGTATATATAGCGTGTAATAGTTATTAAAGCCAAAAATGGCAAAAGAAGACAGATAATGGTGCTTCCCTGGCTTTTTTTGGTGGCTGCTAATGACCATTTTCCTCTGGACCATTCCTACTATGAAACTACAGGAAATCAATCCTCAATAAAACTGGAATAATACGTTGACCTTTTGATGGCTAACTAGATTTTTCTCAAGGTGTGTAAAAATGTCAGAGCAGTAAATCATAGTTAGACCTGTCAGTGGATGGTAAGACTACTTAGAGATGCCGATCAAGATTCTCTGACTAAATTGCCCAGGTGTATCTCCAGTGTTTTGAAAAATTAACAATTAACCAAACCATAATGAGTCAGAAAGAATAAAATAAGAAGTAGGAATAACAAATGCATTTTAGAGTGAGAGAAAGTTTGGACATTGAATGGAAATTCCAGCATTTAATGCATGACTTGAAACACTTGAAATGAAAGACATGAATAATGTTGTTTTACTTTGGACTCATGGTATGTTTTACACAATTCATCTCTTCACTAAATCAGACAAGGCTGCAGTGGATTGAGTGTGTTTGGGTTCTTGGTGCTGAGAGACTACCTGATATAAGTGAGAATTAGCTTTGGGGGGCATAATGTTAGGGAAATGAGAGGGTACTTTAACTGCTCTGGAGTGTCTGTATTTAAAATTAACATGGGGGTAAATGGTAGTCTTCCAGTGACCCAGTTTAGCTCTCTGAACCAGAGGTTGGAGTAATTTTGTAAGCTACTGAAACTACTTTTAGAAACCAATACTTGATAGGGGAGTGATTATGAACGCACTATTTGCTTTTGATATTAAAGCAGATGTCGGTCTGGAAAATTGCATTGGATAAAACCATAAAACTAAAACAGCATATCGGTGTGTGTAAGAGAAAGAAACTATATTTTAAAGAGCAAGAGGAACAGATAAAAGGAAACAGACTGTGGGTTTGAAATATGAGAAGAGTGAGAGTGCTTTTTAGGGGAGAGGGAAAGAAGGAGCGAGAGACAGGAAGTTTTGTTCTCTGGGAGTCTGCTGTGCTGTGAATGTTGGTTCCTCTGACCCAGCTAGGCTAAAGCACATTAAAGGAAATGCCTAGCATTCCTGCCGCGGAGCTGTGTTTCTGACGCTATGGCAGGATTACAGTGGAGAATATTTGTTCTGGGGAGCCAGCCATGCTAATTGCAGGCCCCGTTGTGTGCAGGGAGAGCGCGGGTGCTCATGCCAAAAGCAACATGTTTCTGTTCGGCTCAACAATGTCCTGTTTTCAAGGAGAACATTGGAGTTGGGAGGGAGGAAATCCCAGCAACTGAATGCCTAAAAGCACTGTACTTTTCATTTCACTCTCATCCTGTGGAGCAGTGCACACCAACACATTTGAAAGGGGCTGAACGTTTTTTTGATGTGAAACATTCCCAAAGACCTCTAGGCAACAGAGTGGCAAGAAGAAACAGAAAGGTCCATTAGTGTTTATAGATGGCCATTGCTGTTCATTGGTGTGTACATTAATTGATTATTTGTGGGGGCTGAGTGTAATTAATCTTGGTGGCTATTGAAAGCTCTGTAAACAGATCCTTAGCATTCCTGCTGTGCGTTATTTTCTCCTCCCCTGACTTTGGCGCATGGGAAAGTTTGGGGACATCTGTGTATTCAACTTGAATGTAGTCCACCTCCTCCTTACTTGAGGGACAATTTAGGGCCTTTGTGGCTCCCTAAATCTCCCAAAAATGTACTTCCATCAATCTGTACACTAGACTTTTGAAAACGAATAATGCCTCACCTCTGCTCCCCTGCAAGCTCAGGACGATAGTAGAATTTTGCTCTATTCTCTCGAGGCAGAGCGTTAGTGACATTACCATTGATTCCTCCAATCTAGCTAGTAGCAATCTCGGCCAAAGAAGTGCAATCTATTAGGAGAACTTCTTTCAGAGCTTGTCACTTAGGAAATTGGATCTGATTCACTTGCCTTTTAGATAGATCTTGCCTTATATTATGGAATGTCTAGTAGCAACAGCAATGAGAATATGCTTACAGTGCATATGGAAAGTTTTCAGCCCCTTTCAAGTTTTCCACATTTTGGTATGTTTCAGGCTTATCTTAAAATGGATTCAACTAATTTTTTTCCTTATCAATCTACACACAATACTCCACAATCACGAAGCAAAAACAGGTTTTTGGAATGTTTTGTAAATGTATTAAAAATTTAAGACTGAAATATCACATGAACATGAGTATTCAGTATTATGACATTCGCAATTGAGCTCTGGTGCATCCTACTTCTATCAATGGTCCTTGAAATGCTTCTACAACTTCATTGGAGTACACCTGTGCCTAATTGAATTGATTGGACATAATTAAGAAAGGCACACACCTGTCTATATAAGGTCTCACAGTTGATGGTGTATGTCAGAGTGAAAACCAAGCCATGAGGTCGAGAGAATTGTCGGTAAACCTGCGAGACAGGATTGTGTCAAGACCCAGATCTGGGGAAGAATACAAGAAAATTTCTGCAGCATTGAAAGTGTCCAAGAGCATAGCTTCCATCATTCTCAAATGGAAGAAGTTTTGAACCACCAACAGTCTTCCTAGATCTGGTCGCCCATGAGTCTGAAACATAACAAAATGTGGAAAACTTGAAAGGGTCTGAAAACTTTCCGTATGCACTGTACATGGTAGATTTACTACTCCAAGACAACACCAATCCAAAAAAGATGTGACTCCAAAAAGAAGACCAACTCCAGGCAATATAGAGAGTTTGATTCACTCTCTCTGTGGAATAAGCCTTCACTGACACTCATTTTATATACTCCCTGTTCTTAGCTGTCCATAAAGCAGAGGTCAGAGAAAGAGAAGCACTGAGCTGGGCAGCTTTATCAAAGACAAGGGATTTTTGGCATGATCCACCTCGTTCAAAGCTCTTGGTCCTTCTCAGCCTCGTGCTACCATTTCTAAGACACTAATATGCTTGCTGTTTCAGGAAGAATGCAAGCCCCATGCTCTGCCTGCCACTTAAGTGCAAGTGAATATGAGACTTTAAGCCTATGGTCCTGTGCCATTACTACCTATTACATGCACCTGTTGACATTCCCTTCGTGGTCACTGAAGAACAGTGATGGGTGATGGGAGTAGAGATTTAATAACCAACAATACAACAAGCGTTGTTGCATATTGTATTATTAATGTTTGTCAAATTTACTTTGTTTAGTACACAATTTTGTGGTTCTAAAACAATTCTTTAAATGTATTGCCACATCTTAGCAATATTTACACCATAAATCCTACTCAAGTTGGTTTATATGAGCTTATTACTGGACTATTAAAGCTGAGAAAGAGCATTTAACTAAATTGTATACAAAAATTGTGTACTTACCCAGTAGAGCTCCACTGACATGACTACAGTATTCAACGCTTTTACTGTAGCATGTACTTGAACTACAAGTGTATTGTTTAATTGCAGTGTGTTGAAGTTTGTCATGCATGCCATGTTTTACACTGAACATAAGGTGGTAAAATATTATTCATTTTGGAGTGCATACAAATTGGCCCGAAAATCATGACGCTAGACTTGTGTAATTTAAAATTCACACCAAACACAACCCGACAATCATCTGCACCTGTTTAATTAAAGCCATACACTCTACTGTTACTCAGTCAGAAGTCAACAGTCTTGGAGGTTATTTTCATTGTGACAGTTTATGGTTTAAAAATACTTCAGTGATTACCCTGCACAACTTAAAAAGCCACTATGGCCTTGCCATATCAAGTGCAGTGTAACAATTTCAGCAGCATGCCGCTCTGAGAACACAGCAGGCCCAGGGTAAGATTACACATGAGCTTTAATTTTAGCTTGTGTTCTTGGCACAATTGATAAATTGTAACGCAAACAGAAAAAAGCAAACAAAATCACTTTTCAGCTCGTTTGCCTTTTCTGCTGCTCGGCTTCTACTTGCCTGGCTTACTCCGGCACTCACTGCCAAGAGAGAGGAAGAGAGATCACATAAATATATGTGGGGAAACAGGGTTCAGGTGTGCCACATTAGTCATTACCCCTCTAGCTCGTCCCTAAACACCTCCCTTGCAGTGCAGTCCCACGCTAAACCACGCTCCCACCTGCTACATGCAGTATTACTGTTCTCTCTATTTTCAGACTTGGGTCCATTTATTTAGCCTCAATTAAAGACATACATTTAAAGCACATGTATTTAAAAAATCAGCTTGTATATGAGAAGAACTTCAGCTCTAACTTCAGGAGTATGGCACTACAATAGTCTAAATGGTGCATTTGTAGTGCACTACTGGATTCACTCAGGACATGTGGACTTATGGACAGCTAATTAGTGGATCGCTTCTGGTTCCTTAGACTTGGCGCTGAGGTTATTTAAACAATGATGGCGGACACTAATGGACCTAAAACAGCTTTTAGGAATCTTAGCAGCATTACCTGACTTCAGAATTCAGAGCATATACACTAGATATTTATGAAAAGCACATATTCCGCCATAGGTTATGCTCTCCATATTCACTGCGTTTGCATGAGAAGGATCTTTTGGTTTGGCGATGGAAGTTCACAGCTTTGTTTTTTGTTTTCCTTTCCATGTCAGTTGAGTGGCATGCTCCCTAAAGACCACTAAATACCTCAGCATGGGCACAATCTAAGGTCTCCAGCTCACAAAGACGATGACTGACATTGTTGACTTGTTATTCAAGTGAGACCTACATTTACAAAGTGTGCAAAGATAATCAGGAGGGAAAATGTAATAGGTTTGTGATGGATCATTTCAAGTCCTCATAGACATAACACATCTAGTTATAGGTGACCTTGGACAAAGTAAGGGAAATTGAATCATTAGGGTAGAATGCAGACATCTTCAGTCTCACAATTAAGGAAAAGTCCTACTATATCCATTGTCACCATTTTCTGTCAAGCTCTCCACCTGACCTATGTAAAACTGTTCTTTGGCATAACTTTTAAGTGTCAGTGTGGTCTCATTTTGTTAAAAGAATGACATCAAGGGCTCTCGAGTGACGCAACAGTAAAGCGTTCGCTCTATCCTCTGGAGATCGCTAGTTCGAGCCCAGACGATGCCACAGCCATCCGTGGCCGGCAGTCTAAGAGAGCGTAATTAAATTGGGAGAAAAATGGGGTAAAAAAAAAAAGATATCAACTATTCTCTTCGATGTGATTTTAAATGTGACCCTGAACTACTGAACAAAGCCATATGAAGTGTAGTATTACCAGTTCCAGGATCACACAGTTCTATCTCTCCATTGGGCATTCATGGAGAAAATAAATTCAATGCACAAAGTAAATTAAATGGATTATTTGGAAATAAAAAATGCTTACAGGAAACAAATTTGCTTGAAAGGAATTGAAATACCCAGTGCACAATTGAATAGATTTAATCAATACTCAAAAAGTACACAATTTAAGGTACACATTAACTCATTTAATTTATCCAATCAACCTGTTTTTTGAAAAATATTTGATGCATTTTTCACTAAACACTCGGACCTCAGTTGGTCTTCAGCTTCTGAGATTTGTCACTTTCACAGGTATTTGGTCCATTGCCTTTTGTCAGCCTGCCACAGAGGTGCTTTTTTTATGTGAGCGAGCAGTCATTTAGCTTGTATCATTAGTCATCCATGGCCTGCTCTCACTCTCATTCACTATTTGTAGCTTTGCCACATTTCTCATTTTCTGTGATTATTCTCTCTTCCTTGCAAGCACCAGAAAACAGACCATTAGTTTTATTTTTTTTGTTTTCTTTCTGTTTTCACTTGTCACATTTTCCCTCATTCTCTCTCCACACCCCTGCTGTCACAGTGAAAATTGGCAAAAAAAATCAATTGATTCAAGGCGAGGCGGATAAACGGAGGGCATCGTGGTAGAACCAAGTTTTGGCAGATGACACGAGTTTAGCCTTGACGTGCATGCTTCATTTCTCCCATCTTTCCCTCTTCTATCGAGGGCACGCTTTTTTTGGCCATGACTGAATGACAATGGGAGAGGAGAGAAAATAAAAGAGGGAGAAGGAGGCTGATGTTTGTTACGCTATGTCGGACTGAAATCAGGAACAGGAGATGAAAAAACTGAACACTGTGGATCAAATGCATTTTCTTTCCGCTTGCTTCTGTCTGGTCCATGGGGTGCTCAGGTGATGCTCTTGTACAAACCCCGAGGCCGCTGAATTTGCATTGAGATAAGAGTGATCAAAGGTCCCTTTCTCAGCCCTGACAGAGTGGATATCAGGACAGAGCCAGTATCTTAATGCTGCTGGTTAATATCCTCCTGTTCTGTTCAGTACTTAGCAATGGATGTGTCATTGACCCAGGCCATCTCTTTTGCCTTTTTAGCAATTATAAAAATACCCAATATATCTTAGCTGCATTTCAATTATGAGCAAACCCCTTCACATGCATGAGGATCCTCCTGATTGCAGGTGTGTGTGTGTGCCACAGTGCAAATCAGAGATGGAAATCATGTGAGTAAAATCGCCTTTTTGTTTTCTTTTTAGCATCATTCCACCATGAGTAAAAATGTTACGTTTGCCATTTTGACCCGAACTGAACGAAAGTGCTAATAGTTGCATTGAGAGAGTGATCTCGTTCCACCTTGAGGTCTGAGGCTCAGTGCTGTTGCTAACATCAGTATTAAGCAGTGCGCTATTTGGCAACCCGATTGTCCTTGGAGGGAAAGATGATGGGTTCATCCAAGAGAAGAGAGCTTTGATCAATGCACACACACAATAAAATGAAAATAATACTTATATTATTATAACTCACTCGGTTTTATACACCTAAATGTATAGATCACTCCACTGTGCTCGTTTTTTCCCCCCCGAAAGATTGGTGGCTTGCTGTGGAACTGCAACTGCTGCTCTCTACTTGAAGGTCAAATATAGAACCCTTAAGGGTTCTTTGGCTTGTTTCTCTGGGGGAGCCCTTAAATGTAGATCCTTACAACAAAGGGATTCCCTATCAGAGAAAGTTTCAAGTGTCTCTTTAGGAAGCAAAGAACTATCCAAAGAACCCTTGAGGAGCTCTTTCATGTGACATGGAATCAATGCAGCTATGTAGAATTAAGAATTTGACATTGGCAAAAAGGTTATTATAATTATCGTACTTCATTGTCATGATGATTATGAGAATCCGGTTATAATTCATTACCAAATGAAAATCTAGTCTTGGTATACTTTTAGAAAAATCTTATGTGGAACTGGGACCTATTCACAATACTATAGGCTATCTAGCCCATTTTTGTCAAAGAATGTAGTTTTTAAAAAAATGGAATGACTGATTTATGAATAAGAGAGTTTTTGATTTGAAATGGCTAAATTATATGTACACGCATACATGTATAAGCTTTTACTTGTACTTTTTAACGGTGTTTCTCTAAATCCACCGAATTGTGTTTGATGATTCCAGCTCTGCCGACTACATTATGGTAATTCTCTTCCCGCAGCTCCAGTTTTTATCTGGCATTGAGTTGATGCACACTTCCTGAGGGCCTGAGCCTTGTTGTGTATTAGTGGGATTTCCCATAAAGAGAGAAACGGAATGGGGAAGGAAAGTGGTGAGAATGTGAGTGGCACAGAGGAACACAGTGACAGTAGAGTAACTCTTGTATTTTTGATATTTTGATTGTTACAATTAAACCTTGCAGTCACTTACCATTGCTCTTGTATGGTTGTGTATCATCTTCAGTTCAAATGTTAATGTGGTTACTCTGATGGATTCATTTCTCTCTCCCGTTCTCTCTGTGTACAAGTTCAGTTTATTGGCACAGTGAACGTTTGATCATGTAAATTGAGTCAACACTAGCAGGCCATTATGATCATCATAATTCATCTTCATAATAATTCCAAGTCGAGAATCTGTGGCTAAATATTTACCAAACAATTTTCAACTTGAAAGATCCACCAAAAAGAAATCACAGACCATTAAAATAATCTCATGTGAGCCTTGGAATCTAATGCTGAACTGAGACCCATGTTGAATTCACAAACATATAGGCTACGTGTCTAGCCTTGCTCCAAATATAGTTTAGTGGTGCAGTTGATGTTTTAGAGCAGAAATTGCATGGCACAATGTAAGCGATGTACTGAGTACACTCTGTAGAAAACCAAAAGCTAATTTTCAACTCTTTGGAATCCTTGGGTTGGAGACTGAACATATTTTACCCAGCGTAGTAGATACGCCTGACTCGGGTCACTGTCTCTCTCCACACTTCACAAGCTTAGCGGCTCATTGTCATCCCTTTAGTTTGCGAAGACCTGATTGCACTTAATGAAAATATTCAGAGCAGATAAATGTAACTACATCCAAATAAAGGGGCTTTCATTAGAGGTTAGACTAATGCAGTACATGCTGTTTCTACATAAGTACATTTGCAGTGCACATCTGACCTCTTTAAAGGCATCTCATGTGGGTACTCTGATGGATTCATCTCCCTCCTCCTTTCTCCCTGTGTACACATTCAGTTTATTAGCCCAGTTGATGTTGTGTCAACATTAGCAAAAGGTCATTATTATAATCATAATGTATCTTCAGGATAATTCCAAGTAGAGAATCTGTTGTTAAATAGTTACCAATGTTCAAATTGTAATATCCATTAAAACTGAATCACAAGCCATGAAATAATCTCATGCGAGTCTTGGAATCTCTCTAAATCTCACGTTGAACTGAGGCTAATGTTGAATCCACAAACATATAGGCTAGCTTTTTTAAATAAATTCATTTTATTTGTCCAGTTGATGTTTTATAGTCCAAATTGGACATATCAGTTCTTATCAAACTAAGAACTAAACTAGGAAGAATAAACAAGGCCCAAAAGAAGCAATTTATATAATCCCAGCTGTTCTACATGACAAATACAAAAGGGATCAACATCTGGTTTAAACAGACAAACTAGACAAGGGTAACAAGCAACAGGTGAGACTAATTAATTGCCATGGCAACAGGGTAATGAGAACAGAAAACATTGACCATATAAGGAAACGGGACAAACGGTGCAGACAATATGAAGGGTGAACAGGGACAGAATCACGGAGATCAATGTACTGAATTGAATACACATGGACAGTCGGTAGAAAAATAAATAAAGCTGATTTTTCAAAACCAGTTCTTTAGTCTTATTGAGTTGGAGACTAAATAAATTTGTCTGAACAAAGTCTGTCTTAAGCCACAGTTTCCCTCCACACTCCACAGATTTGTGCTTTGTAGTTTCCAGTGATTTTTTTATAAATGCAAAATGTTTAATTACTGTTAATTCTAACACATCCGGATGAGACTACCATTTACTAGCAGCGTGCCTATCAAAAGCGCTTTACAGTTATAGCTTTTTAGAGTGATTGCCTTTTTAGGAAAGAGGTTCCTAATGTCTGATCAACTTCAGTCCAGTCTGTTTAATCAGATTTGACTAAATTGCACAACTAAGCTTGAACAGATTTAGTTTAAGGAAGATGTGGTAAGTAAAAAAATAAAAAAAGGCTGAACAGATTTAGTTTAAGGAAGTTGTGGAAAGTAAAAAAAAGGCTGTGAAAGTATTTACTGAAAGATTCTACATGATCCAACATGATATTTTTTGCAGTGCTGCTGCCGCAGTATGTTTTTCTGAGCTGTTACACTCTGTATGGTGGGAAACAGAAAATCAGTTTCATCGCTGAACCAAACATGAACTTGGCACATAGTGATACTGATTTATTTATTTTTTATCTGCAGTGCTATCCTTTTAAAAAGGACCAACATATGTGACATGTGACTTGTATTTTTCAGTTTACAATAAATAGAGCAGAAAATAGGTTAAAGTATGACCTGTCTTCAGTAAAGCAAGTTTTTTTTGTTTAATAGACTTTAGGTAAATACATTTAGTAATTTAAATATATATTATAAAAACATATTATTATATGAAAATAAATAACCCTAAAGCTGTCGTACCTCCAGGTGAATCCAGTTGCTTTAGTTCAGACTCCTAACTCCGAGGCCAACCTGTGTTCACCCTCAACGTTAATCACATGTCCTTTTTGTTTGATCTACTTAACACACTTCCTGTAGCATGTGCTTATTGAAATCTGACCTACCTACCATCAATCATATAGCCTTGACTTGAATTTGTGTGCGCGTGCGTGTGTGCGCGTGACAAAAATCTAATGTTTGGAGGAACAGTATATCTATCTTAATTTACATGTGTATTTGAATGTGGAGTTGACAATATTTTATTTAAAGACATAACATATAACAATTTTCATAGAAAGACTTTGCGTGGCAAGCCTCTGGGCAAAAATGTGAAATAAAGGCTGCATTGACTGTTTGACATCTGTGCCATGGAATCAATGCAGCTCTATAGAATTAGAGCCAACATTAGCAAAAGGTCATCATTATCATCATAATTCTTTCTCATGACAATTCCAGATTGAGAATCAGTCGATAATTAGTTGCTAATGCTAACCTACTTTTCAATGTTGTAATAACAAAGATACAATATGTGTCCTTGCTCAGTGGGGTGTCTCTCTTCAGAAATTTCTAGATGCTGTTACATTAAGAAACATGAATGCAGGGTACATCGGCAGGAATTAATGGCTAAGGTGATTACAGATTAAGTAGGAAACCATAAGAGGTGGATTAGAGAGTAGAGAATAGATTGATAAGAAGAGAGAAGTGGAGTAAAAGGAGGACTGCCACTATCTTTCTGTTGAAGGTTAGGATTGAGTCATCTTCACAGAGATACTGTCACGTTGTAGTGCGGGAGACGGGACACGTGCAAGTCGATCAATTTTAAACATTTATTCTCTCAATACACATACAGACACTACACGTAACATTAAACAAACAGGCACAAACTGGACGGAAACAAGAGGGCTTTTTAAACACTACTAATCACTAACAAACGACATGCAGGTGGGGACAATCACATCACAAGACAGGGAATCACAATCACAAACTATGGGCGCGTGGCACACGTTGCCGTAGCAACTGCCGCGCGTGACAGATACAGAGAAGCAGCCTTTTACAGTAAGAAAACCATCTTATTTCAGCAGATCTACCCAGCATTCTCTCTTTCCATCTCCCTGTCTCCTTCTCTCACTGCCTTATTCATTCCCTTCCATTATGCTTGTTTTTATCCATCATTTTTCTGCTGGTATGTTAGTTTGTTTAAATTTCCGCTCTTGATAACTTCACGCCTCCATGGTAATCAGGGGAAAAAGGCTTTGGTTTTATTCGAGTACAGTTCTCTGTCTGGCAATTAAAGTGACACATGTTGTAATTATGGCATTATTTAATTCTGCCCTGATCTAAAACTTCGGAGACACATGACTTTTTTTTTTTTTTTTTTACTTGACACTCTCCCACAGAGGCAGGGCTGCTGGAGTCAGATAACCAGCTTTCTCTTCTGCCCTCCTCAAATCCTGTTTTGAAACAATACAACTCAGTTTTGAATAGAAGGTCTATTTTTGTCCTGTGCAACACCAAGGGACTCCAGTTTTGAACAATTCTTTTTGTTTTCTTTTTCTCAGGGGTAGCTCGTGCCTTGACTGAAGTTAGGGAAGCAAGACAGCATGGGAGAACTGGGAGATGGAAAGTTGCAGTGGTAAGAGAGTCTCTGAACTGCCTTGCAGTCACTGCTAATGAACTTCTAAAGAACTGAAGCCCTTCTTTATAGACAGGCTGCTTAAATACTGCAGATTATATTGAACCTTACATTCGTGGGTAAACTGTACTGCACACAAGCAAGCAAGAGATGAAACGTTTAACCTAGTGGTCAGTATTAACCCTCATGTTCTGTGACTTAGCATTAGATGTCCAATGGATATGGGCCATTTCTTTTGATATAACAGTATTAAAATAACCAATATATCTTATCTTTATCTAAATTATTAGCAATATAAACAATATTCATGGAAACACACACACAAAACCCGTTCACATGCTTGGTGATCCTCCTGATGGCTGGGATCACTTGAGCAAAATCTCGGCAATAGAAATATGATTTTTTTTTACTTTTTTGTGGCCATTAAAGAAATCGAGCCAAGCACATAAATTATTATTATTATTTTTAGACAATTTTAGTAAACATGTAAAACGGGTCATTTGGACCCAAAGATTAAGATTTTCACCCAAAGGTTTAATTACACGTTTTAGGTATTTAAGAAATATGTCCATTAGTATATGTGCCTATCATGTTCCACTTACATTTGAGTCAGATTGCTACTATTTGCCATTGACGTGACATGCTCTTTTAGCCAGAAGGAGACATGGAAACTGCAAATCAGCGTTGAACATTTCTCCTCTGAGAGTGGATGACTCATAAACTGCATGGAGAAACCATCAGACTCGAAAGGGGAGTTTATGGAGCCTTGATGAGATGCTGAGCCATGCATAGCTACTGTGTCTGGTTGTAGTCATCGAGATGGTCAGGACACGATTGACTCCCCGCTGACAGATCTAATAGGATAGGAAAAGATGAACGAGAAGTTGTGGTTATTTTCTGGCACACGCACATAGACACACATGCTGACTGAATGTGTGGAAAAGGAAACAGACAAACACTGATACCCATCTGCTGCTCTTTTAAAAACACACTTCATGATGAGCTTCTTCATGCAAATGCAAAATGCACACACACATGCTCCACTGACTTCCGCTCAGAATATTTATAGATAGTAGACACACAAAACCTTTTTACATGCTTGGGAATCGTCCTGATGGCAGGCATGTGTGCGTGCACATGTGACTGTAAATACGTGTGACTGGAGGTCATGTGACGGAAACTAATATCACCCATTTGGTTTGTATTTACAGAGACCAGTCATTTTTATTTCACCTTGTTACTCTCAGGTCAAAATGGTCTGCATATAAACTCTGTAATATAAATATGATTTTAAAAACGATTCTTCATGTTCATTAGAGAAACTGAAGCAAGCACAGAAAGTTTTACATTGGAAAATTCATATTTAGCACGGTTCCACTTTAGTGTTGTTTCACTCAGACGGAGAGCAAGAGTGTGAAGTGCTTTTCCGTGCTCAGAGAAATGAAACAATATTGCTCCTGGCTGTGTGCCAGGAGCCAGCGAGGAGCCCAGCTAAAAGTTTATGAAAACTCAGCATGGTGTTGGAACAGAAATGCTCGGTCTTCTATGTGTGCTGCTTCGTCTCTTTATTGGCACTTGCCATTCTTAACGTTGATTGGTATCTTATCCCCTTTACTCTCAATGGCTTTTTCATGAGCCTATTTTTTATAACCAACCTAGATAATTAGGCTATTCTATAATGACCTTGGGGGCTTTGTCCTGTAATCTAGTAAAAAGCATCACACATACACACACACACACACTGTATATGTATTATAATGTATAGGTTTATAAGCTTATGAGGTTAGCTTTCTCCTTCTCTCTCGTATGCACTAATCCAGTGTGACAGTGTGGCATATCCAGTTACATTGACCTCCATTGCTCAGTCACTAAAGCATATCCTTTTACTGATTATTTAAACTTAGTCATGTGTCATGAAGCTCAAACTTTAAATTATTTCACAGAGGAGATTAAAGTGAGGCAGGAGAAAGTTTTAATGCCTAAATGTCAGAAGGCTTGTAGAGAATCTGTCACAGTGCCGTAAGGAGAGAAACATCCAGGCCTTCAGATGAACCCTGTCTAATGTGACACTTCCTTCAGAGAGTCGGGCACGACGTGATGCCTCGCAAAACAATTTCAGACCGTCATTCAGAGTGGTGGGCCTGAAGAACCAGAGATTAAACAGAACTGAAAGCTTTGTGCACTATGCTGCTATTTTTACTACCTCTACATTTTTATATCTATATACACACTATCTGTAATATACACCAATATTAATTTTAAACATTTTTATCTCTGGTGGTTTAGGCCCACTGCTTACACCAATATTTTATTATTATTATTATTATTATTGTATCCTTCATACATTTTAAATGCAGCACAAAGCGCTTTACAGTATGTGCAAAAACACAACAACAAAAAAAACAGGAAAAGGAAAATAGCTATTTAATTTAATTTAATATGAAGCACAAAAGTAAATGCAAGAGCAAACATTTTTTAAATAATAATAATAGAATACAAATATTAATTAAATATACTGTATTATTAGACACTACAAAAAGTTTGAGATGTTTTTTTAAACTGGTAATAGAGGAATGCTGAAAAGCGAAAGGTCAATGTGTTCCAGATCTCTGGAGCATAAAATCAAAAACTTGCAACAGCAAATAAGCCTGCTCTCCCTGATGAAACATGCTCGACCTCTTTCAATGTTCATTTGCATGTTGAACGTTCATTTAATATTAGTTTTATGGGTCTGTTCACTTAATGTGGCTTACTTGTCTAAGCTTCACTTAGCGCTGATGCATTTTGTATTTATTGTCATTAGAAGCCATAAAAAGCACTTTTAATGTTGACATTCATCTGAGTTGCACTTCTGCCAAAATCTGAAGTCAATACCATCACCATCACCAGTCCTCCAGTTAACGCTTATGTCGGCACGTCGTAGAGGCAGTAGGACTCCTTAGAGAGCAGTCACACTTTACGCTGAACTACAGGAGGAAGTTTGCAGTCCTGTGCGTGGTGTGAAACTCAGCCTGATGTCCCCAGAGAGACACACACTTTCCCAGCACCCATAAAAATTCATAGGCACAGTAAATAATTGAACTATAATAAGATGAAACTTGGGTCCATTTTTCAGACTTGCTGGCTGTAGACAGTCATTGCTTGGATGGTGTCATTTAGAGCAAATGATGTGGTATTATACTCTACAGTGGGCTGTAAAATTATTTTTATAGTGATAACTGTCTCTTTATTGCTTTGGCACTGCACTCCAAAACTTTGCATTTGAAATGATGAAATGGCAGAGGAAAACATCAACACAATAATAACACACTTTTTGATTGTGTCTGAAGTCAAATAACAACAGCTTCATATTTCTACAGAAATATTACCTTCATTCTCTCCGTTAAACCACAAACAGTGAGCTGGTTAAATAATGGCGCATAATAATCCAATACAGTATATAATACAATATGAAGATGTCATGAGGATAAACTGAAGTGAGTCATAAACTGTTTGTCTTCAGAAAGATAACGTCATAAGGATGTCCATCTGTGTTGTGAATACGGAACATTGCATTGCAAAGAATGACAGCGCTTTATATAAAATGCTATCAAAATGCTTTTAAATAAAATAATATCAGTCTAATGTCTATCATTTTGTCTTTTCGTATTAGAGTTTGTCTCAATTGCTTAGGCGCAGTTCTCAATGACTATCATTCTAGCATCCAAAATATTGTATTACATATTCTACATCTGTAGATCATTTGTACCACTATAAGCACTTCTCATTGCTTTCACACTAAATTAGCTTTTTGGACACAGGTTTTAGAGATTTCATTTCTGAGAATGAGAGAGGATTTTTCTGTGGTCATTTTTGTGCGTTAGACATTGTCTAATAATAGACAAACAAAGCAGCTTTACAGAAATCTGGCTGTAGATCTAGATCACTAATGAGCAAGCCAGAGGCGAAAGTGGCAAGGAAAACATCCTGAGATGACATGAGGAAGAAACCTTGAGAGGAACCAGACTCAAAAACAAACCCATCCTCTTCTGGGAGACACCGGATAGTGGGTTTAATAGGCAAAAAATGGTTTTTGCCCACTGATGGTTTTTCATGGCGTTCCTCCAACCCTTCCTGCCATCTCTCAATCCATAAGCCCCCATTCCACACTCTCGTAACCAGGGGTTAAATTGTGTTCGGTTTGCTAGTTTAAAGGCTTTCTAGAGGATATTTGAATAACATTCTGATGCCAAAACTGACAAACGAGGAACACTGAAAACGTAAATTCTGGCCACCCAATTGAAGTTTGTTAAATTACGCCCTTAAGACAGAAACAGATACACCATAAACTAGGCTTAAATCACATTTCCATGATATCGATGATGACAACTCTTGGTAGAACATGTTGGCATCCATGAAGGAAGTAGAGCTCCACCACCTCCTAAATCGCAATCTAACCACTGTAGTTATTGAATAATAAGATGGGACTTTAAGGGGTTAAGGAGTACATTTCAGCATAGAGATGGGACATAATGTAGCTTATTGACTCATGGGTGCTGTGACTGCCACTTGTGAATGCTTATTTTTTCCCCACTTTATTTACTGAGGGAGAATATCATATCATTGAGATGGATGAAGTACTGAGGCCAGGTTGGGAGCAGGACACACCAAAAATGAGCGAGATAACATAAAAGTAATGACAGTATCCACAAAAAAAAACACTAGAATGGAAAGAAGGCATGTACCAACTGTTGACCAAACAAAGATTTTTACAATGACAGCAATCAATAATCAACAATCATGTTTTTTATGAAGCCTCAATTAATTTTTTTTGCTAGGAAAAATTGTTACTTTCTATGCCCTTATAAATTATCCCATATAGAAGATGGAACTTCACTATATCACCACTCTTTGTAACCATGGTTCCAGATATGTATTTACTGTACTACTTGATATTCAATTCAATTCAATTTTATTTGTATAGCGCTTTTAACAGTAGATATTGTCACAAAGCAGCTTCACAGAAATCCAGATGTAGATCTAGTTCCCCTAATGACCAAGCCAGAGGCGACCATGGCAAGGAAAAACTCCCTGAGACAACATGAGGAAAAAATCTTGAGAGGAACCCATCCTCTTCTGGGTAAAACCCGATAGTGGGAATTATGATCATTACACTATGCAGTCATACAGCGAAAAAGCAACAGCACTAACTGTGCTAAAAGGATATGAAATGTTTGGTATGATTATATTGTGAATAAAAGTCCTGGGATGAGCATGAGACAGTCTTTCTGATTAGAGCAGCAGTTCTATAGTATCCAGGTGAGATTATCCACTGAAGCAGGATGGTGATCCTTACCCCGAATCCACACCGGCGTCGCGTCATGAGTCGCGTCAAGACCAAAGTCAATCCACACCGGCTGCGTCTCAGCTGCTTTTCTGTAGCTCTACTGGCAGGAGAAACAGCAACAGCTCACTTCGATTTCAATCTGTTTTGGCAACACCAGCATTCGATTATCAGTTATGAGTAAGTGAATTTACACCTTTGGCGATTTAGTTTTTTGTTTTGAGAGAGATATTAATGGTTTAATGTTTAATAATTAATAAAAAATTACCCTAGTTGGAGAGCTGTATAAATGGTGTCGTGGGTCGTAAAGCTCGGAACATGTTTCCACTTCCACAATCAGGCGAACATCGTCCATGGTTGTGCCACTAGTTATGACGGGCTATTTGTTTTGGTCTCGTTCATGACCTCAGCAGCCGGGGTCGTCTCCAGGACAAAGTTTCACTAGCCAGTGACCACGCGGGAGAACGAGAATCCTTTTTATAGTGTTAATACCGATATGGAAGTATTGGGCCAGCTGTACAAAACAGTTCACCTAAAAACGTGACATGAGACAGTGAAACAGTGAACCAGAATATTTGTGCTTATTTTATTTCCTCATGTTGGTGTAAAATGAGTATCATACCGTTTGCTATGCAACTACAGGTTGCACAATCATGACATCGTTGTACATTATTGTCACGCGCACGGCTGAGCACGGGATATAGCGTGGCAGTCGCCATGGCGACGGCCGCCACGCGCTTGTGTTTTTGTTTCGTTGTCTTTGTCACATGAGTGCTGTTAAATGTCCCCAGCTGTTCCTTGTTCGTCTCTTGATTATTAAGTGTTTAAATACCCGTTTGTTTCCGTCCTGTGTTGTCTCTCCTTGTTTGTGTGTGAGCATGTCTGTTGCGGCATGTGTTGTGTTTTTTGATGTCTGTAAACTTTGAAGAAGCTAATAAATATGTTTAAACAGACCGTGACATCATGGCTATTTTTACCTCTTAAAAAGTCATATTATCCAAGACAGAGAGATCATCAGATATGCATGTTCTTTGGCTCTGTCGTGTAGGTCTTCTTCTCTTCTCACCCCTTCCATTCATTCTCTTTGTGCATTCACATTATGCTGCAACTGATTGTATTACATGATCCTTTGAACACACTCACCCACACATTGTCTTTAGACCAGCAATTATCTATAATTGCGTTCCCTCTCCAGCCAAAATGTATTATTGGACTCACTTTGATTTCTTATTTAAATTATCAATATCATGCATATGTTCAATGCTCCCAGCCATTTTTCACAAAAAACAGGAATAAATAAATATCAAAGCGTTTCATTGAACAACTTACTCTTTAGCTGATAATCTTAAGGAGTCTTGGACAAAGGCACAATGTTTAGCAGGTATACACGTTCAGCAATCTCATTAAAGAGCTGAGCAATCTCATCAAAAGGAAAGGTTTGGCAAATCTTTGATCCAACTGAGATCAATCAAGTAATCCTGCACATGAAAAAATCACCAAATTGTCTTGAATTTCTTTTAAAATCATACATTTGTGCATTTAGCAAAGGCACTGAATAGCAAGTTGTGTTTGATCTAATTTCTTCCTACAAGGTGGGATGATCATTATCTTTATGAATACCAAATGGCATTTAAAGTGCCTCAGCACTTATTTTGAGTCATTCCTCTCCTTGACATTCAGTGAAATGTAATCAAACTGACAGACTCATCAGAGAGACCATCTGAGATTGCAGCCTGACAATCTCCTAGATCTCCTTTTCTTAGTAATGTAATCTGCTGAAGCTATTCCTTTTTTAGGAAAAGCAAGCGAAAATGCAGTTGAAGTCATCATATTGATATAATGGTGGCACAGTATTTTAAAAAATCAAGGTATGATAACTGGTTTGACTACAACCCAATATCGGGTTTTAAGTATATTTTTAGCATATCGCAGTGTCTGCCTACAACTATTTTACAAAAAAACATTTACAAAAAGGATGATGTCACGCGCACACTGACTCGCGCTGCGTGTCCTGACCGTGACAAGTGCCACGCGCCTCGTGTTGGTTTGTTGGTTCCTGTTTCGAGATTTAAATGATCCCACCTGTGTCTCGTTTGTCTCCCTGATTAGTTTGTATAAATATCCCTGTGTAGCCGTCCTGCTTTGTCTTTCGTTGTATGTCTATGTCCATGCGTGTTACAGTTCTGATAGAGAGTGCAAATAAAGTGTATGTTTAAGCGGCTTTGCATTTGTGTCCACCTCCATCTCTACAAGCCTGACAGATGACATTAAATAAAATTAAATAGTTTAGTATATAGTTAAATCATGCAAGTATTCAATTTAACTCTCACATATTAAATGAGCTGGTTCACTCACTCGGTACATTCTCTTGTTTTCACCTACTGTATTATATTCTTTAAAAAGTTGGCTGGTCTGTTTTAAACGTTTTGTAGCATATGTCAAGGGACATGTTTTTTGTGACATCATCATCGTCATCATCTATACTGATATAGCATGAAATTAATGGTATAGCTATTATAGATTTCCATATCACGTTATGCAATAATACTGATATACTATCATACCCCTATACAGTTAAGTATATTACAGAGAAAAAGTGTCACGGTGCAGACAGGGGGAGGCGGACACAGGTGTGAAGCCTTTTTAACACACAGCTTCATTTACCGACGTCTACAAAAAACAGGGAAAACAATACGCGAGCTGTGACAGGAAACATGCAAACACATCGGACGACAACACGAGACTGATACACGAGGAGACTTAAAGGATAGACAAACGAGGAACAGCTGGTTATAATCAACATGATCAGACAGGTCGGACTAGACACACACACACACACACACACACGTGCTAAGCACGCGGCAGCCGTTGCCCTGACAACCGGCCCAAGCAGTCACAAGTGGCGCCTCGCTTGGGTCGGTTGCCACGGCAACGGCCGCTGCGTGCTTAGCACGTGTGTGTGACAAAAAGTATTTACACTTCATCTCCTTGTACTCCAAAAGCTGTTTAGCATTTTTCTGAACTCATGCATTGCACAACTATGCTGTGAGACCTTACGACTTTGTTAAAATAATTGCTTTTCTGATAGTAAAAGCATGCATAAGTGCTTTTTCCCAATAGAAGAATAATGAAAGTGAAGATTAATGAAGAGACAGAAACTAAACTTATGATGCTCTGCAGGACTGAAGGGGTCCAAATCTGCGTACTATATGACAAAGAATGAAGCAACGTTAAACAAAATGAAAACAGTGAAGATATAAACTTCACATTTTGGACTCCTGTATTGCAGAGTTCTGCTGTCACAAAAGGACACATGAGGATAAATTCTAACAATCCATGTTGAGCCCTATTAATTATGCCCATTTCTTGACTTTAGTCTTAGGACAAACCTCTAAGTCCCAACCAATCAATTAAAGCACTTTACATCAGCACATGGAAACTTGCCCAAGACAGGTTGTGCTTATGAATATGTATCCCATGACTCTAACAGGAGAGGGATGATCCTGTATGAATTAGAAGATGAGGTTATTATCAGTTACAGACTGCTAATTATTTTCCTTTATACTTGGACAAAACCTTGTTATTTTATTTCCATAGAAATAAAAGAATGATGAAGTAATATTTTTGTATGAAAACATCTGTAATATTAATTTACGTTTTACAGTCACTCTACCATAGAAGTACACCATCATAGACAACAAACTAAAAGTCTTCTGCAGAAAACGAATCTAAAGGCAGAAGCAAACAGACTTACCCCATATTGCATGCAACAAAGGAGACAGATTGAAATACTGGGCTGAAAATAAACCAGAAATACAGATACAGTGTGAAATCTCATTGCTGGCATACTAAAACAATCTTTCCAGCTCCACAAAATCTGGTTTTGTGCACCTGTGTACACCAACATTAGCTCCAAGTTGAGATAATTGATAATTTGGCTAGATATTTTCTCATTACTCCAGAAGATAATCTCTTGAGCAATCTAGCATGATTAGATTTGGGACTTGGCAATAGCATACTACCTCACCATTAGTGTTGTAGTCAAGACCAGTACAGGCGAGACCGAGTCAAGACCGAGACCGGGACACATCGAGTCCGAGTCAAGACCAAGACTTTGTAGTAGTCGGGTCCAAGTCAAAACTGAGACCAGGTGTGGGCGAGAAAGAGACAAGACCGAGACTAGATAAAAAATATTTTCAGAATATAAAAAATTAAAATAATAAAGGAAAAAATTGTTTGTAGTTAATTTTACATTCATTATACATCACAGATACTAATATATAATATTATAGTCTATAATATATATTGTAAAATATAACATTAAGCAATACACTCACCGAGCACTTTATTAGGAATACTATACGAATACTGGGTGTGGCCTCCCTTTGTAGCCCATCCGCCTCAAGGTTCTACGCGTCATGCATTCTGAGATGCTTTTCTGCTCACCACAATTGTACAGAGTGGTTATCTGAGTTAGCGTAGCCTTTCTGTCAGCT
>JAOUQW010000002.1:9339374-9356521 GCA_028565825.1 Olivaichthys viedmensis | reverse complement strand
CTCATTAGGGATCTAGATCTACATCCGGATTTCTGTAAAGCTGCTTTGTGACAATGTCTATTGTTAAAAGAGCTATATAAATTTAATTGAATTGAATTGAATTGAACAAATATGACAATATAAATTAAATAATTGTATCATTTTCTTTTTTCTTTTCTGTACGCACAAAGGAGCTTGGAGGAGACGGTGTATTGATCGGAGACATTACTTACCTCGAGGACCGAATTTTATATAGATAAGTTTATGAACTACGCTTACTTGAAGTAAACTGTTTTCTTTACAGGAGAGCACATCAAATTAACCAAAACATGGCCAATATTTTATTAATTCAACAACTTAGCGAATTGAAAGCCGACATTGTGCACACACACATTACGATTTCATGACCTCGATTTAGTATCTCATGGCCACAATAAATTGTGTGCACAAATATGTTGGTGCACAATATAGAAAATAAAAATAAATAAATTTGTGGCCTGTCCAGTCACTTCTGGTGCAACTCTTAACAGTAACTCTTTCATCTCTGCCTAAGCTTTACGCTTCCTGCCACTATCCGTACAAATTATTAGGCTACTTCTAGTTTACTGTACAAAAAAATAGGATGTGCTGGATTAAGTGTTCATTTATAGGCTGCTGAATAATGTGGGTGAAAGCCATATTGTTAAATTAAGACGAATTTGCAGTAATCGCAAATTATGTGATAATAACGATTTGGACAATTTATCCTATTAGATGTTTATTTGAATGTTTGCCATCTTCTAATTTGTATATCATTGTATTGTATTTATAATTGCATTATTTCTTTTTATTTATTTATCTTTAATTATCTCATGCTTTTATGCTACATCGTATTGCAGTTGACAGCAAAGAAAAAAAAACTTAATCTGCTTCATCATTCCGCATTTTCTATCACATGATTTTTTTGGGCCTAAAGGTAAAAGCTTTTTTACCTTTAGAATTTTTCCCTGCATAAATACTGACGTATCTTTTGAACTTAAGTCGTCAGCTCTGAATAGAGCCCAAAGTGCATACTCTACTAAATAATATGCAACTCCACAAAGTTAATATAAAGTCTATGTATTTCATCATTTTGGGCCGGTATTCCAGACTAAAACTGATCTTGAAAAATATCTTTAAAAAAATGTCTTTAAAATATCTATCTATCTATATACTGTATATATATATACATTTAGCTCTAGGCTTACCTGTGATCTCTACATAATGTAGCCGCGTTGTGCCTGTGCAGTGTGCATTTGCATACCTGTGACCCCCAACGGCTGCCTGTTGTTTGTGTAGAAGAATTCCCTGTTCTGTTGGAATAAGTGTTTGGGGAAAAAGGGGGAATTGTGGGATTTGTTGTCCGTGCTGGCCTGTGTTAAACCAGCAGATTATATGTGTGGTGCCAGCACATTTTATGTGTCCACCATCCACAGAAGTCCAGTAGGCTTTGTTAACTCCTGCCGGCTTCCGCCATGTCAGTTCAGTTCTTACCACCAAGCTACGTGTTGTGCTGTGTGTGCCAAATAAAGAGCATTTTCCTGATGTTAAAATTCTTCCTGCTCAAAGTTTAAAGTTGGGTCGAAACTGCCAAAAAGAACTTTAACTTGCCTGAGAGTAAGTCGATTTTGAACACTACCTAGCAGCAGGCTTGTTGGAAGGAAACATAGTAAATTCCTCTGGGAAGATTACCCAAAAACGAATGTACACTGTTTTGCAGAGAGAGGCGTAAGCAAACTATAAATGATTTGTGCCTGATCACAGTATTCTTTTAGGTGGATAATTATTTTACACTTTAATTTGCACCACTGCTTCCACAACACTATTACTACTACTACTAATTATAATAATACATTTTATATATAGCACTTTTAAAGGTGCAGTTTGTAATGTTTGTAGACCTAGACCTACAAAAATCCTACAGTTTTAAAGATACCTTAGAAAAACTGTGATTTACAATATTGCCAAGCAATAAAAACATGTCTAGTTTCTTCATTTCAGGCTTCTGTTAAAAAATTTCCAGCCCAGACATTAGCTCTGCCTCCAGCTGGAAAAGACCTGATCAGCTCTGCTTCTGTTGTTAAAAAGGTAACTTACAAGGCGTACATAGTTTAAACAGAGAAGGTGTGCTCAGATGGGGAGGGGGTGGTAAAGGCTTATCAATGTTTTCATTGCAATTGCAATGTGGCACCTTTAAAAACAAGTTTATAAAGTGTTTTCCGAAGCAATTAGAACTAATTATAATGCCAAGAGGTGTCACGATGTGTTTCCGGGGGTGCGCGGACGCATGCACGAAGCCGCTTTTAACATTAAACATCTTTATTCAGTACTTTCCAACTGGGTTTAAACATTAACTAAACAAACACACGTTGCGACAGGCGTGCTCACACACAAACATCAGGAGACAATACAGGACGGACACAAGCAGGTATTTAAACACTTAATAATTACTAACAAATGACATGCAGGTGGGGACAATCACATCACGAGACAAAGACAAAGAACACATAAACACAAGCACGTGGCGGCCATCGCCATGGCGACCGCCACGCTACATCACGCGCTCAGCCGCGTGTGCGTGACAGTGTAATCCAAGTCAACATCCATTTGTGTGTATGTGTATGTCTATGTGTGTGTGTGTCCGCCAGGAATTCTAAGGTCCTTTCAGACCAAGCCAGTTTGTTATACATCACTTCAAGGTATTTTGAGTCATCGCTGAAGTTGAAATTCATGATTCCTTTTACAGTAGCTGAAAAGCAAAATTATAGCAAAAAGAAAAGCTTGTCGTGGTAAATTACATAAAGCAGCATAACAAAATTACATAAAATTTCAGTTGTTTAGTGAAAGATTCATGTTTAGGTTTAAAAAAAACAAAAAAAACAAACATATTTAATAGACTGCGAGACAGTTTGTACAAGTGCTAAATGCAGACTGTGGCAAGTACTGAAGATGATGTGTGCAATCCCAGGTCAACATGCAGTGCTACAGCGAATGCAGAGGACTTTGAGACCATTGAGTCGTGACGCATGGGAGACAGAGCTTTCAGAGACCCACTACCTTTTAAGAGCCAGTTGGTCATATGCTCTTATCTGTCCCTCGCTACCTATCCTCTTCTGATCCCACGCTCTGACTGTGTGGAGACGGTGATTTAGAGGCTCTCTGACACAGGTTGTCATAAAACAAGAGGTACTGCTGAAAAAATAATAATAGAAGCCTGCAGTGTGCATCTGAATGCTGAAGATTAATGGTTTATGAAGATATTTACTGATTAACTCTGACAGGCGGTATTTTTCAAGATTGCAGACAGAGTTTCTATGAGAGCCGTGATCAGTTTTAAAGAGCTGAAGGTATTGTTGTTGCTCAGACACTAACACAAAGTTTTATCACCTTAACGATGAGGGGTAAGCTTACATGCTTGTGACATGAATGGTCTCTTGTCCTGTAGTGCTTTTTGAAGTGATATCCTTTTACATCTGTCTGATGGGTGTGACTTGTTCATTGGACTTTCAGGGATGATCTAGCATGGAGAAAAAATACGGATTCATCAAAACTGCTCCAGGTCACTGTAGTGAAACGTGTGTGTGTGTGTGTGTGTGTGTGTGTGTGTGTTCCCCCTGCCAGGAATTTGAAGCTCCTTTCAGACCAAGTCAGTTTATCATACATCACCTGAAGGTATTTTGAGTCATCGCTGAAGATGGAACCCGTGAAACCTTTAACCCCTTAAACTTCCAGTTTATTATTCAGTTATTCATCTTAAAGCATATTATTCAGTAACTACGGTAATGATTCAGTTACTACAGTGAAACTAATACGAAAAGCATGTAGTTACGAGAAAGAGAAATGTAAGTCTCCACTCCCCGATGGGTCCTGGGAGATAGTGGCTGAAAAGCACAGAATTACAGCCAAATAAAGAACAACCCATTGTTACTTAAAGCCGCAAAACAAAATGACATTGAGTTGCTGTTCAGTGATGGATTTATTTTGTACGAGTGCTGAACCTGCAAGGTCTGGTGAGAGACCTATTAATGTTTTATGTTTTATCTTAAAAGATTCAATTAGAAAGCCAGATATTGGAAATGTCTGTCAAAATAGAGAGAGAGTGCGAGGGACAAAAAGAATAAAGGAAGAAGAGAGACAGAAACTTTGTTGTGCAGGTAATATGCTGGCAATCAGCTGATCAATCTCCGTCAAGCCTCCTGCTGGCTTTTTATTCATATGATTAATTCCTGCAGTGAGATGGTTTATTTTTTTCAGCATCAGCGTTGAACATTAGGTATGTGTGCGTGTGTGAACTTGACAATGCCGAGGAATGATTTGAGGAGATTTGTTTCCGCGTGCGGCGGCCCACTCTCCTGTGAGCGAGGGATGAAAAGCACTTGATAAATGGATGAGCAATTCAAGCTTTACATAGATCACAGATTTTAAAAAACGTCAGCTGTGAAAATTTGGCAGGATTTTCCTGCTCTCTGAATGGGCTGCAATGACTCAGTTGTGCGGTACTTAGCGTTTCCCAGGCAGTGGTTGTGGCGATCCCTCATTTGGACATAGGTGCTGTTTATGTGGATGCTGGGAGTTCCTGTGTTCCCAAAACAAGTTCTACACACTCTTTAACTGACTTGCAGGGCTAAAGTACAAATATACTGCCACAAGCGAAAACAGCCAAACATGCCTGGATATTCTGGCTGAACCGAGTCACTGTGCTTATGTAATGTTATGAAGAACAGTAGTAGTGTTACATTTCTGTTTCATGACCTCTTGGGAGACAACGGCTACCTATCAGCTACCGTCACACTCTTGGAGAATTACACACGGAGCCGAGAGGGCGGGACTTGTGATCCAACCTCATTTGTCTACTAATTGCCGCATAGGACACAAAATGTGCAAAAAGACCAGCTGTTGAATATTAGCCACACAACATGGACCCCCAAACACACACACACACACACACACACACACACACACAAACACTACATCTGCTTAGGCCATGTTTGTTTCCATTCCATGTAAGCCCTTTTACAACCTTCCCCATGGAAGGCTTGTGTACAGCTCTCTGCTGCGATGCTTATTAATAACCCCGTGGAACACATGTTGGGAAATAATTTGTGGACCCCGGTGGTGCGACGTTCTGCATGACTGTGTGTGCTATGAGAGGAATGCAGGAAGCGCGAATGCTGGCGGAATGACACGCTCCTCCAGCGCCTCAAGGACAGCCTGGAAAACGGACAGAGCAAGAGGGAGGAGAGCCCAAGGCCACGAAAGCGAGAAAGTGCCCAAGCTGTCCCCTTGTCAGGGGTGGCAGATTGTATTTTTGAAGGCTCACTTCACGACACAGCTTTGACTAATGGTATTTGCCTTTGAGAACATTGTGAAGGAGAGAGCTGAGACCGAACGGCATTCAAAGCAGGAGATGTTCCATGCGATGCTCCCGTCAGCCTTTACGCAAACCTTATCAGAAGCAGGCGCTCCTCATAATTGCACTGCCATGTGGCGAAAGTGGCCGTTATCGTTTACGAATAATCTGGAGATGAGCTGTGTGGGACTGTAGTTGGCTGTTTTGTCACTTTAATAATGAATTATACTGCATCTGCCACATCATTCTTGGTCAGCTCGACATCACTTTTATTTTCATCACCGCACTTTTATGGCAAGTCTTTTTTGCAATGTTACTCAGAATATAGCAGTCACAGTGATCCGTGACACGTCTGATTAAAAACCTCCAACTTCAAGTCAGGGGTTTAGGTCTCTCCAAGAAAAAGTGAAGTTCAAGCCGAGTCATTATTCATATTGTGCTTATGGGCCTTCCTTGGGAAGCATGGAGCATGGAGATGAGGTCATTATGCCTGAGCTTCTTTTGGTTTCCTCTCATCGCTCCCGCCTGTTTTTCATGTTAGAAACACACTAATCTTTTAAATCATTTCTCCACACCGGGTGGCAATTTCATCTGGACCACATCCACATGTTATTTATTTCACTCGCTCAGACGAACGCTTTCATTTGCCATTCCATCTGAAGCACTCATCTTACACCAGCTCATTTCAGCTGAGACGGCTCCCTCACTCGCACTCTTTCTCTCTCTCACGTACACACACACACACACACACACACACACACTGTTTTTCTTCTGGAAGACTGGTCCTCGAAGTTTACTGAAACACACACAAGGCGGGCTGGTTAGGAAGATATGAGACAGAGAGAGTAGGTGGGTGTTAGCCTGGCCTAAACAGTCCAAATCTGGCCATTTCCAGCCTGCGTGGGTGGAGTGCATAGCTGAGGGCCGAGTCACTCCGAAAGTATTCCTCCTTTCCTGCTTTTCCTTCTTCCCTCCCTGTCTGTGTCTGATGGCGGGATGCGGAGGTGTGTGAGAATGGCCACATTTTTCCAAGTCTCCAATTACCATCTTTCCGCTGTGAGCACTCTAGCCCTAATCCATCTCATGACCCCACGGCGGGTTATCCTGAGAAGAAGAAAGGGAGAGAGATGCATTGCATAAAAGTGGGCAAAAACAACCTGCTAAACGTGTTTATGAGAAACCCTGTGGAGAAAGATGTGTTTACAGTTTTTCGTGACAAAAGTGCCACACTTTTTTGTTTTTATCTTGAGTTATTCATCATGTGCTTGGGTTCGTTCTGGCTGAAAAAGAAAGAACATCTATAATGCTGAGATTTCCATCAGCTTGTAGGTGTTGGATGTATGAGATAGTCGCCTCTGAGCACGTTTGCTCAAGTAGCGCTGACCCTACAGCTGCGATCAATGAATAGCACATTCAGGCTAAAAAGCCTGGGAATATCAGTGCAGCTTATTACAACAAGCTGTGGTAGTGTCCTAGAGCTGCATTAGACAGAATGATGCAGTGCATAAGCATTGGCTTTTGTTTTAAAATAGTTCCTCACCGCAGGGTTTCAGTGAGTGCAGAAATGAAGTCCATCTTTCACACTTTTGTCCCAGACGCACTTAATCCTCCAAGGAATTTGGTTTTGAAACCACACCAATCTTCTTTCATATCTAGGGAAAAATCATGAACTTGCACACGAAAATGGATTAGACATTTGTAGATCAATTTGATTGTTCGGCTTTTCCATTTTTCTTGAAGCGAAGCATCACACAGTTCTAATCTTTAGGAGGAATGTGACTTTTAAAAAAGTGCTGTTTCTGGGGAGGGCTGTGGTTTGGTGTTTATGTGAGAAAATATTGCAGCCGTTTTATCTGTTCATTGAAGAGAGTAATGTTGAAAACACCTGAAGGAGGTTTTTGGCTGATGATGAAATTACTCCAGCGCACATTCAGCCTAATCCAGCGTTCATGTTTGCTATAGGTGGAGACCTATACACTGCACAGAAACTGAAGGCTTTTAATTAAACAGCAGCGCTCTAATCCCTCTGGCTTCTGATGAGCCCCACCCTTACACACACCCACGCACACACACACACCCACACACGCAAGGTCGCACTAAATAACACAGAAGCATTAAACCCAGTGAAAGTGCAGGTTATATTGTTGGGGCTGGAGGGAGGTGGACAGAGAGCCTTAGGTGTTGCTTTGATTTATTTTACTTTAATTTATCCCCTTTCCGAAGTCTTCGGTAATAATCGGGCCGGGTAGACGTGCCTACAGTTTTCAGCTCTCTGCAGAATTGTTGAGCCATAACTCTCTGTGATTTTGCTCTATTGGGTTTTGGTGGTTATTGACAGAAATAAGTTGATGTATGGTCCTGGGCACTTGGCATGGATTTTCCTGTTCATAGCAAATGTTCTGTTATTTGGAAAAGGCATGAGGAAAAATGAAAAATAGGCAATAACACGTCCTTATGCCAAAACAAATTAACATAAGGGTTTTAGTGTGTGTAACTGTATAACTGCTCAGGGGTGGATTACTTATGCTGTGTTCTGAGGCGAGGGTTCCCTCTTCATGAGCTCATTCTCTCGATGAGTTATTGGGGCTCATGTTTATTTGTCAGGCAAAAAGTCAGCACGGGGTGCAAGAATCTCATTTGTAACACACGCACACAAACACCAGGGTTCTTCCTGGTTTCAAATGAGGCAAAGGTGGTAGACTAGTGAAGTGGGGTGGGCTGGAGGTGGATTCACAGGCTGCTTGTTTCCGCGTCTGTTGTTTAGGGGTGGGGGTTGTCTTTCTACACTATACTTTGACTGAAGAAAAGAAAAAATGACAAATCATTTTGGTTTAAAGTCAAACAAAAAAAACATATCTTTATTGAGTCACGGGAGAAGAAATACTCCAAAACATGGTGTTCTTGAGCTGCTGCAAGTCGCCCTGGCAATCCTATAATAGTAAAACAGTTAGAGCTGTTGGGTTGAATTTGGTTAGAGTTTTTGAAAAAATACACCATACGCCATCTCAGATGTGTCGTACATTATCCCGCGCCAACCTTATGGATTAGCTAACCCTATAAACACAGAGTTAGCTAAAAGACAGACCGGAGATCTCAAATTGGGTCAGATAACAACAGATCATATGACAAAATACACAGAGAACACAGATTGGATAATAAAAATACACACACCAGAAATGGCCAGGCGTGTGAGTTTTGTTCTCTGCTAGCTAGCTAGGAAAAGTTAGTCAGCTAGCTCATGACCTTCCCCGGGGAACGAGTAAACTTACTCTGGGGCTGAGAGGACAGTGCAGAGTAACCCTTTCCCCCAACAAGAGCTTATTTTTTAGCTAGCTAAAGTTAGCCGGCTAGTTTGCGCTGTGCTGTGTTCTGATTCTACGGCGGCATTGCCGGTCAGGAGATCTGAGAGACCAGAGGTAGAGCTCAGACAGCCGACAGAGCGAGCTGGCCGGCTACTTTTAAAGACAAGCTTTTGTTGAAGGTGAGGGGTTTAGCTATTTTACCTGGTATTCAGTAACTGTGACAATCATGTTGATATGTGAACTTTTTAATTCGCATAACATGAGAGGAGATGATAACAGCAGCAGATAATCAGTCGCAAATACTCATGCTTAGTACCGCAACTCTCACGGCCTTCCCTTGACTCACGGGAATTAGAGAGACCGCAGATATTGAAAGATGGCGAAAGTCCAACAGTAAGTACAGGGATCATCAAACGATAAGTAGATAACTTTGGATATAACATCATTCATATATTAGAGTTAATACTTCGTCCTTTCTTTACATCTATTAGTAGAGATGATCTTAATTGACTACTTTAACCCCTTAAACTTCCAGGACCCGTCGACGGATCCAGACCTACATTCCTGGCACTTCCTACATACCTTTCCTATTAGTTTCTAAATAATCCTAGACGTTACTGAATAATTCATTGTAGGTAATAATATGCTTTGAGATGAATGAATAACTGAATAATAAACCGGGAGCTGAAGGGCTTTGAATGTGTTTTGCGCTTTGATAATTATCTAGCTAATATTAGCTAACGTTAATGTTATCAATCAGTACGTTAGCTATCATAGCTAAAGCTAATTATCTATTTTTAGAGCCCCATCTTTAAAGCACTGAGGTGCGAGAGTGGTGTTTACAGCTGCGCCTGGCACCAGTGAGATTGCAGTGTGGTGGCAGCAGGCATATGTTATCAGCACAAGCTTGAAGTTATTTGGCTTTTCTGGATGCTACATCAGAGTCATGGCAGTATTGCATTCAAGTTATTGAAGACCATTGAACGGAACAGTAGTCTTTACTTCTCAGTACAAAAATTGTGTTTCGCCATGCCAACACCGTGAGGCAGCACTCAATTAACGAAAGCTAGCCGGCTTTGAATTCTCTGTGGAGGTAAAAAACCTGCTTTCACTCAGCTTCATGTGTTTCATTTATTTAATCAGCACTCCACACACACACACACACACACACACACACACTGCAGTCACGGAATGAATTTGGGCAGTGCGGCCACCGTGAAATAAAACAAATAAATACCCAAACAGCGCAGTGTGTGTTTGAGCAGATCTCCATATGCAGGCCCCAGAATGCAGGCGTGAGAATGAGGGCGCATTATTCATGCAAACTTCTGCGTCGGATTGCTGAAGCCCAACACACACTGATCCTCAACATTCCTGGCTACGGGTCAGGGATTTGCAGGTCGCTCTCTCACTCTGCCTCACTTATTCACCTCACTCTGTATTTATTGTCTGTTTGACTTTCTCTCTTTTGTCATGTCTGTTCATCTCTATTTTCTTCTGTGCTTCCACCTACTTCCACCTCCCACCATTGTTTATGCTTTTCATATTTTATCCTGCCTAAGCCTCTTGCTCATTTTGACTTTTTCTTTCTCACACTCTCTTTCTCTTTCTCTCTGGCATGTCATGCAGACAGCAGTTCAGCTGTCAGTTGGATGACAGTGTTAGCTGGATGAGATGGAGCCCGTAGCTTTACCTGCGGGCTACGTCGCCTCTGTAAAGACATGCTCAGCCATCGGTGCATGAGCGAACATCCCACTCACCGTGGGCATCTCAACATGGAGGCCTTCCCGAGGTTGTCTTTGAGTTGCACGTTTTTGTACTTTTTAAGCGAATCTGTATTCTTTCCACAGGTCTGTCTTCGTCATCTGCGCCTATATTTTACAGGCAGGCTAGATGTGGAGAGAAAAGATTCACACGCCGTCAGCCTTGGTGTCAAATCTAATACTCGTCACACCAGCAGCTGTCGGTTAGAAAAAGAGCTGGTGCTCAATGGTAATCTGACGATCCCTTTCCTCTGCAGTAGCTTTGCTCAAAGTGTTCGGCCTGGAGTAGAATGGCGTTTCATCTCCCCATTGAATGATCGTTTACACTGACTCTGTTTATAAGCTAACGAATCATCTTGTAGGCCCTTGGGATGTCATATGAAATTCTATACGTCTCTTCATCAAGCCAATCCATCTTTCCTTTCATGCTTTAGGCATTGTCAGTACATTGATGGCAGCATAGAGGGTCCTCTAATGAGCAAAACCCAGGCTCTCTGTGGGCTAATAAAGCACCTCTCCACCAAGAGAAAGAGTGCTGCTAATGGAGCTAATGAGTGGTTAATGAAAGCAGATATATGTGCTTATGTTCCGCATGTTCCTGTGCTAGGCGCAGTGGATTAGCAGTAGCTTGGGTTGAAATGGAATAGGATTGGTATGATGGACAAGAAGACTGAGGAAAAGGCAGTTCTCGAGTAGCACACCCCTCTGTAGTTGCTGCTGAACTCACTGCAGCAGGTGGTGAAAGTTTTAGTGCTTCCAAATATCATTTCATTCTTTTTTATCTTTTCGTATTAACCCATTTTTGTTTCACTGTAGTCTGGTTCTTCCTCTGCAGGGAAGTTGAGGGCATTCTTTAAATGCCCATGACATGATACCGTGTCCTCAATAAAGAATCTGGTGGGTGCTAAACAACGCTGAGGCGGGACTGATGCACATTTGCAATGCCTGTTGAGGATTATTACTATTTTGTATACAATTCTAAAGGAAATGGCCCACTGGTGTAAACAGATATGCAATGTGACGCTCTATCCCACAACCTACCTGCGACCTATGCTAAGGTCTTTCTTCTGAGCCCATATGGAAATGGTGGAAAAGTCATAGCGGACTTATTGATGATGCAGACGTTAAAGTGGCTGCGGTTCCTGTGGTGGATTTGTATTTGAATGAGGTAGGAAGGGACAGTCCATCATTGTCTAATGATTCTGTGTTCAGTACCAATCTCTCCCTCTCTCTCTCTCTCTCTCTCTGTCTCGGCCCTTTTCAATGCACCAGTGCGCTCGGCTCTCCACTGGACAAAGCCAGTGCGAGGAGCCATTGTAGGAGTTCCCTACTTGAGGGATGAGCAAAAACACTCCATCTTGGTTACCAGAGAAACAAGTGATGAGGAAAAGGTTGCCTTAGTGACAAGAGGTCAGAATGAAGCCTTGATAATTGTGCTAACTCTCTGTGAAGCAAGAAGGCCTTCTTAGTCTCCAGTCTTGTTCATGGTCAGTGCAGTGTCCATCATGCCACAGGTTTGTGCTTTTCCATGCTATTTAAAATACTATTTTGGAAAAGCCAACTCATGGTAAACTTCTACTCAGATGGAAGATTTAATGGAAAATTGTCCTTGAGCCTCTTAAAGTGTCCTAACTAGAGAGCTGTGCGAGGTTGAAAACCCTGCATGCCCCAACACTGCCCCCACCCCATCCTCGCGTGCCTCGCGCACGTGTTGCACACATCTGGTGTAAAAGACCACACTGATTAACATGAGCATATTGGACGCGGCATCGTTGTGGTGCTCACACGGTTACTGCGGTTGGTGTAAAATGGGCTTTACTGGATGCCACATGTTCGTCATTTCATTACCGTTACTGCGGTGTTAACATTCATTTTATTACCCTCCCCATGGGAATAACGTAAAGCTCATCCCTGTTACCGCTGTTACCGCAGATTATTATTATTTTTTTTTTTAAGAAGAAGAAAAAAAAAGTCCCCATTACCGCAGAAATCTGCTGTATTACCGCTGTCCCCATTCCCATGGAGCTCTCTAGTCCTAACTAAATGTATGTGTATGCTGTACTCAATTGTACCAATTTTACACAGCTAAATAAAGGCAAGTCAGATGTATTAAGGCAGTCGTTTTCTAAAAAACCGTTAGTGACATAAATCTGGCTTTACTGTGTTGTAAACAGGTGGTGATTGGTCACTGGAGAATTTTGCCCTCTAGAAAGTTTAGTAAATGTCTGTGTCTTTACCGTAAATGTCTCTCCCATTGTAATTCATCTGAGGCCCTGTAGAGCCTTTTGTTTGTTGAAATGTGTGTGTGTGTGTGTGTGCGCGTTAGGCTGCAGCGTGTTTTCTTTGACAGACTAGATTAAGCATGGTTGTTAATGAGTCAATGGAGGATCGTATCGATGCAGGCCCATTTTAATCCCATCTCTCTCCATGGATACCCTCCGCTGCCTCCATCTGCGTGGCGCGTCCACAGCTGGCTGAAATACGGGGAGGGGAATAGGAGAAGAGAGCCATTTCATTACAGCAGCATGCCTCTGAGCAATTCTCACGCTTAAGAGTCATGTTTCACAGCAGCCAGCAAGATTTCTCTTACCGTGTTGCCCAATAGTGCAAACAAAATGCAAAGCAAAGACCTACTTAGAACCATTAGTAGGTACACAGTAATTTGCTTTGGGTTGTGGAATCTTGTTTCATCTTTTATTTCAGTGAATATTTAAAGGAATAATCTGCATCGGTTCTTACTTTATCTAGACAAGTGATGCTGTGTGAGAAAAGGCTGAGAATAGAGACATTGTGTTCGTTAATGTTTGTGTTGCATCTCCAGCTAGGTCCTTCCCTGGCTTGCCTTTTAACCAGCAGCTTAAGCAGTCTTTGCAAAGTATCGGTAGTCTCACATTTATGCAGGTTTGATATGACTGTCATTTTGCTTTTTGCGTCTCGACTACGATTCCCAGTTGTTACTTTCGGTTGCTGATTTTGACCACTGCCGGCCCGATTCCATCTTTTTGTTCTGTGCATTTATAGCATTTATATTGCTCAGCCTCGCTTTATCAGTATGACATGCCAATTCATGTCATAACGTTAAATAAGCCCTTTTTAATTGTTTTAACTGTTTGCAAATGCAGAAGCCAGTTGGACGGCAACAGTACCAGTGTGTATGTTTTTCTGGATTTCCCTTATGAGGGTCTCTCTCGTGCTGTTTCCTCTCTCTCTCGCCCCCTCGGTCTCTCTTCAGGTTTGACTGCAACTTGGAGAATCAAGTAATGACTTTATTGTGCCAAACTAACCTGCCAGAAGCCTATCTGTCTTAATTACTGCCACTGAGATCATGCATTTGGACACTTTGTACTGGTCAATTCCGCAACACTGACTCGCTTAATTGGACAATAATAAGCACCTGGTCAAATGTTTGACTGCTTTGTCAACTTTACACTGAAACAAAGCATGCTGGATATACAGATCTGATTTTTTTTTCTTTTTTACCATGTTCTTTATCGAAGCAGAAGTGCCAGGTTTATCTGGGTGTCGTGCAGCAGAAGTGCCAGGTTTATCTGGGTGTCGTGCAGCAGAAGTGTCAGGTCTATCCGGACTTCATTACTGTGCATGGCAGCAGGTTCCTCTCTCTTGGCTGAACGTGTGCCGCTGGGCACTGCAGCTGCTTCCAGATCCCTGGGATGATTGCAGTGGTGTGTATGTTGATCGGTGGCGAACAGTGGCCATTATCAAAAAAAAAAGAAAAGAAATTGTTATGAAAGAGAAAAACAAGCTTTCAAAAAAAATGAACTCTTACTGCAGCAGGGCTTCTATGATGGACTATTGTGTATCGTTCTCTTTTTGCTGACATTGTCCATGTTTTACGAATGCTCCATTAACGGGGCTCATTCACCCCGACTTTCCAGCACCGAAAACGACCTGGGCACAGCCATTTCTGCGTCATAATGTGTACTTATTAGGGTTTCCTGTTGGTTTTAGGCCCATATTCTGCTAGCAGACCAAATAAATGGGGAAAATTAGTGCTCAGGGCATTACCCACAATCCTTCCTTGGTAAACAGGATCAGAAGGAGACATGGGTAAAAAATGTTAAAGGGGTTTTGCAGGTCATTGCCTGGACGTGATGTTTTCGTGCACAGGAGAAAATTGATCAAATTGATTAAAAGTCTGTCCATGCCGGCAAGAAATATACAAACATACATAGAGTGAATTTGTCCACTGATGGTCTTGCGCAGCTTTTGAACACATTAAGATGGGTTTTGGCAGGCAGAAAGAGCAGATGGAAAAGGAGTCTAGAAGCTGAGGGAGATATAGAAAGAAGGATTTAGAAAAGATTTTTGGCATCGACGTAGGTACTCATTTTATTCAGCAAACAGCCCACTTCAAACACACTCCTGATTTCATCTTTCAAACGTAGAACAGCTTCCGCATGGTTTCCTTTGAGTGCAAAATGGAGCATGCGGTGGGTTTTTTCTGCCTGGTTTGATGCTCTTTTTAGCTGGTGACTGTTATCAGAGGCAAATTGAGCTTCTTAACTGCTACTTGAACCAATCTCAGCTACACATCATCTGCAGAATTCTCAACTTATGCAAGCTTCATTTTCTCCCCAAGAAGACGCCGCTTTATTTGACTTGCTCGTTCTTGCACTCTTAACAAAGTTGCAACTTCTTTCTTTTCTCAGAGCTGACTTTTAATCATGCCTCTATTCATCTTGGCCGCCTGTTGTCATTTCGAATTCAAGTCATGTTTACCTTGAAATGAGCATAATTCTGTCGTCATTTTCTCCGGTTCCTCATCCAGAACAAAAAGTCCCGTGACATGCTGTCGCGTAATGACACATAAACACTGCACTTAAATAGAAGCAGCCTTTTAAATGGCTGTCTCTTCACTACCCTTATTGTGTATTTGCGGGCATTATGCTCTCTCTCTTTCTCTTGCTACCCTTCATTTGAGGTAATTACCCTCTATTGCTTAGGAGAGGAGCAGCTCCACTGAGGACTCTCCTCTCTTCACACATCAAAAGGGAGTAATGGGCCACATTGTCTCTGCATAATAGATACATTTCATACATTAGATGCAATTGTCTTTCTGCATTGTTCATATCAAACAGACAGCAGAACTTGGACTTATCACTAGGTGTTACGATGTGATGTTGCAGTAGTTATACAATATGACTGTGTCAACCTCGAAGTGATGAGGGTATTGCAGTTGGGATTTGTCCAGAATTGACAGTCTTGCGTTCCTAATTCCTTTACTATTTTTGTCTGGATGTTTGAGGGATACAAAATGGTGTGGTATTTTGTGAGGCTGTTTGCTCCATGCAGGCTTGTACAGAGAGAAGAACCTGGCCTGCATAAATATCAGCCTGCCTGGTTCCTCTAGATCTGTGTTAGTATGATGGCGAGTGTGTGCTCTTGTCCTACTGACATTTGCGCTCTCTGGGCTGCTCTTGTCCTACTGGCATTTGTTTTTACCTTTCTTTTACTTTCTATGTTGCGTTTTTCTTAGTCCCTCATTCCTCCTCTATTTAGGGGGAGAGAGCGAATGTGGGCAGCAGTCCCTTGAACGTCAAGGATGTGTTAATAAAAGAGGTGCACTTTGATCCCAGTGGGCAATATAAACAGTGTGGTACGACAGGGTACAGTAACAAAACTGTAAATCCACATTTTGTTGTTATTTTTATTGCCATATGACCCATGCCATAAATAAGTACTTGCTCTCAATTTGGTTACCCTTCTTGCCAAGGTGACCATTTTTCTATATATTTCACATATATTATGGTTTATATTGATAAATATATTGACTATATATAAAATATAAAACATTATATCTAGACTGTATATTGCAGTGAATGAGATACATGATTTTTTTAATCATATAAATATGCCTAATTTGTTTTTTCTTTATTTTCTACATTTAAGGACAACCAAGCCAGAGAAAAAATGAAAAAGCTGCACATTAGACATACATGGGACATTATTTGTTTTTAAATTAACATTACAATAAGTTTCACTGACACTTCAGAAAAGAACATAAATCATACTGCTTTAACAGTTCTCAATATTTGTGTAGAAAAGTGCTATAAGTGCTTTACCTCAGGCTGCAAACCATCGCGTGCAATATTTTGAAAAAGCATTGAAGATTTAACCTTTCCCTGAGCTAGCATTTTGTCTCTAAGTTAACAGTAGTAGGCTATGTCAATGCATTCAGCATAAAGGCAATGTGACATTACTGACTGAACTGAGAAAGATGTCCTTAACTTCTTAAATTATTATTTTTTAAAAAAATCTAAGTAGAGACAGATTTGGAAGCGAATAAGAGAAAAAACATTACGAAACCATGAGGCTTTCCGAGTCCACTGCAACATATCACCCGCTTCTCCAGAAATAAGCAATCTGATATATTCTGTAGCACATATATTTTTATGTACTACAGTAGCACATATTTTTACAATATATTTAACAATATATAGTCGCGGTCCAATGAAAAGCATGGATCTCCAAAAATCACATTTTTCAGGAACAAGAAAAAACACTTTTTCATAGAGAGTATCATGCACAATAAATCCGGAATTGGCGGTGTGATTTGTCAGCTTTTCATTGGTCATTTAGATGTTAACTGCTGTGGTGTAGATAGACGTTTTTGCCCACATTCCATATATGATAAAAAGTAAAACACACAAAAAGTGGAGATGCATGTTTTTCATTGGACAGCGACGATATTTAAAATACCAAGGGAGGGAAATG
>JAOUQW010000002.1:9310822-9322271 GCA_028565825.1 Olivaichthys viedmensis | reverse complement strand
GCTGCTGTATTGTTGCGTGTTGCACCATGGTCCTGTAGAAACGACATTTCATTTCAATGTATATGAGGTATATGGAGCAATGACAATAAAAACCTACTTGAACTTGAACTTGACATATGTGTGTATTTATATTATTATTGTGTAGACGTATCCCGGAAATGTGTGCGTGAAACGATGAACCGGAAGTGCTAGTATTCTGGAGATCGCGACCTCTGGCGGTGAGGGGGGATATTGTCTATGTTGTCGGGGCATACCGTAACACCGTCCATGCTTAACATTCCTAATCTCTGTGTCCAGACTAAACTGTCAGAAAAAATGGTATTGTGCAGCTAGATTTTTGTTCCCTGAGGTACATACAATGTAAATATACCCTCAATATAACACTGGTCATAAAGGTCCAATTATGCACCTTAAGGGGTTTTAAAGGTGTAGGTACACTAAATACACTTTCCCAGGTAACTAAAGGTGAAAATGGCGTACCCCTGTCTGTACTCTTAATAGTACACTTTAGTACCTTTGTTTCTGAGAGTGTACCTTCCTTAGAATTATGAGAAGGTTATGTTATAGCACAGACTTAACTAACTTCATAAATTCATGTTCAAATAACCTTAACAATAATAGTGACATTATTTACTTTTGGAGAAGAAAAATACCCTCATAAAACAGAAAAAGGTGAATATATGTGCTGAAAAAAACAAATACTGTAGTATCTGCTCTGATACACTGTTCAGTTCTATTTCTGATTAGCATCTGATTAGGATGTCTCCGATTAGGCTCTTCAGGCCTTAGTTATTTCTTATTGATGGGTTCTAGTCATTACAGGGTATGTGCTGGCGCCTGTTTTCTGTCATCTGACCCTTTTTATTATTATTGTGAACATGTTTGCCCCGGTTCTGTCCTACAGACTTGCAGTCATTCTGTTTTAAATTTGTTGTTACCTGTCAGGATTGTCTGAGGCACAAACTGAATCAATGAGCCCAACGTCCAGAGTTCCCTATAAAGACAAACAATTCAAAATTAGAGCTCAATTACACAGATTTCAACAGTCAAATGGTCTCTCTGGAACTGTCCTAAATTGGTTTAAGACCAAGGCTAATATGCAGGGCAATATACACTCACTGAGCACTTTATTAGGAACACTATACTAATACTGGGTCGGGTCTCTCTTTGCTCTCAAAACAGCCTCAATTCTTCATGTCATTGATTCCACAAGATGTTGGAAACATTCCTTTGAGATTCTGGTCCATGTTGACATGATTGCATCACGTTCTACCACATCCCAAAAGTGTTCTGCTGGATTCAGATCTGGTGACTGGGAAGGCCATTGAAGAACACTGAACTCATTGTCATGTTCAGGAAACCAGTTTGAGACGACTTTTGCTTTGTGACATGGTGCATTATCATGCTGGAAGTAGACAGGTGTTCCTAATAAAGTGCTCAGTGAGTGTATGTGTATGTATGTATGTATGTATGTATGTGTGTGTGTGTGTGTGTATGTATGTATGTATGTATGTATATATATATATGTGTGTGTGTGTGTTTGTGTTATATCTAATGTTGCATATACTGTATATTATATTTAAATACTATTTATTTAGATTATATAATATATAGTTTCTGATGCTCCACAAATGTCTCTTTAGCTCTCTTTTTTAATTTTTTAAATTTTTTAAAAGGTTTTCTCCTTTTTTTGGAGTTTATATGCATGTGAATCATCTAATAGCATAACGCGGTGGTTTGTGTTTAACAGAGACTAAGCCGGCCTGCATCTTCAGTGGAGTGGAGTATCGCGATGGCGACATGTTCAGGATGGATGCCTGCCGGTTCTGCCGCTGCCAGGGAGGTGTATCGGTGTGTTTCACGGCACAGTGCGGCATCCTCCACTGTGAACGTTACTATGTACCAGAGGGAGAGTGCTGTCCTGTCTGTGAAGGTGACCACAATCACACATCTATCATAGTGCTTTCAAAAATTGCTAACGTTATTAAGAATGAATTTAATGGTGCATGTGTGTCACATTGGGAATATTGTAATTAGGAGGTAATGAACCTGTAAACTAGTAAATATGCCTTGGATACCCACAATGCAAAGTTGGTGATGTCTTATAAGAGCGCTGGCCATGCCTGCATTCTGTGTCGTGGAAGTGTGTCGTGTCTTCAAAACACAAACCAGGGAATATGTCTCTAAAAAAAAAGTGTAAATTTTTTCCCACCTCTCACAAAACAACTTAAAAATGTTTGTGTATTTCACCAACAATTCAAATTAAACAGGCACAAAGAATACAAGCCATATCGGTTAGTTATTTCCAGCATAAACGTTGTAATTGTGACTTACAGTATAAATAAGGAGCTCATTAAGATAGTAAAAGGTCCTGGGAAGCAGGTAGCATAATGCTAACACCCCGTACTATCATTCATTCATTATTAGCACTTTTAGCATATTTTGGGGTAAAGGATTCCTTTAACCAATACCTGGACAATACAAACACTCAACTAAAACCCCACACTGCACAACCCTACACTGTGTGCACTGTCGAAGGACAGCCATTAGACGTACAGTACGATCAAAGTAAACCAGCCCTACCTGTAACTACATGTTATTAGCAGCAACATAACAGCCATTTAACCAGCTCTTGAACCAGTAACTCCGTAAATAACGGGTTGTGTTTGTGGAAGGGGTTTTCAGTGGATCCACATGCAATTTCAGACTGAATGACCACTTCTTTATTCTGAAGCAAAAAAGAGCAAATTAATACCCAAAGTATAGATTGACGTTTAAATCGAAAGCTCTATGACAAACATGTCAAAACTCATCATGATTTGGCTTCAGTATCAACAGTACAAAGACAAAACTCGCAGTCACGGAAATCTAATAAACAGTGTAGCCCAAGGGCTTTTTTTGCATCTTCTATTGAATGTCTGGTTCAAATTGATTCAGACGATGATTATCCAAGCAAGAATGCTAATAAACGCCCGCACCACTGGAACAACCTGGTAGAGAAATTAAATGGCAGCAGGAATTTCTCAAAAAATGGAGTGCATTATGAAATACATTAAAAATGGAGCATGAGGGAAGACTTTATCGTGTGAACTTGGCAGCGGGACGTGATGAATTCTTTGCATAATTTTTATTCTCCCAATTAAACAAGCAATCCTGGGTTAATTAGTTCAGGGAACTGCTTGTTGTTTTAGTTTGTAGACAACCAGAAGTAGTATGCCTGGGAGCATGTAATTTTGATTGCTTTGCACCTCTCCTGGGTAGACCTCCATCCCACCATATTACTGCGTTCTATTAGCTCCCTACCTTTTGGCAGCTGATATTCGAATTATTAGATTATTTTCATGTACAGATTACTTTTCTAATGATTTTTCAGCACTGTGGTTAATTAAGATGAAATCTTATTTATTTTTACTTTATTATTACTTATTTATTACATACCACAATATTAGTGTGGGTAATTTGATTGCTGTGAATTTTACAAGCGAGCAACATGTTAACGCATGTGGAGGTTTCATTTTTATACTTGTGAAGAACAGTTGAAATGTCAGCAGAGCGGATGGGCCCTGTCCTCAGCTGTGTGTGTTTTTGAGTGTTTTAAATTAATCAAACTGTCTTCCATCAGATTATTGCTCCTTCTGTTAATTTATTCAAATTGGAGGTGCTGTCTCTTGGAGTTTGTATTACTCCACTGTTTTTAAAAAATTCTATGTAATAGTTGTGGTGATGTGCAACTAGTAGCAAGGCTGACTCATAAAAAGACATCATAGATTAAAACCTCTCTTTTTCTCTCTCTCTCTCTCTCTCTCTCTCTCTCTCTCTCTGCAGATCCTATCTTCCCCGCACTGAATTTTGCCGGCTGCTATGTGAATGGCCAAATCCTGGCTCATGGGGATCACTGGCGCGAGGACGACTGTACATTCTGTCAGTGTGTGAGCGGCGAGGCCCGCTGTGTAGCTGCCGCCTGCGGCCATAACTGCCTCCACCCCGTCATAGTGCCTGGAGAGTGCTGTCCAGTGTGTGAGGGTAAGAACAGGATGTGTGTGTCTGTGTGTTTATTGTGTCTCACCATCCCTCCCTCTTCTCTATTGTTCATTGTTCTTAATATACTTGTTTATAGGTCACTGTGTGTTCACATATGTGGGTCATTTGTTACTAGTTCTGACCAAATAGTGTGTTTATTTGCTTTCTGTGGAAAGCTTTAACATGTTAATGTTCCTGCAGGCAGAAAGAGCTGATTATTATTAATACCCACCTAAACCTAGTCACGTCACGTAAAAAACCCCACACGCCAAACACAAAGATTTCAATTTTCTGTTACTTTTTTTCTGCACCCCTGCTTATCTCTGCAATGATGCAATGACATTTAATGCTCACACCACAGCATGCGATTATTGTTGCTGATCTATATTAGCTATTGCACTGCTGGCCTGAAGCAGTACACATGCTCACGCTGCACCGATCTTGTCTGGCTGCTAAGTGAGGGCTACAGGCGAGAGCTTTGCATTGTTTTGTAGCAAATGGTAAGCTTTGATCAAGCAGATTCGGGTATAGATTTTCACTCAGACATTTGGGAATGTTGTTTGAATCTTTGGTTTTGTTTTGGCTTGTGGTGAAGCGAGGCTTCAGACAGGCTGCACTCACAGACGATATGATTGCACAGACACCCACAAATATATAACGCGGCGCAGGTGACAGATGAGTGACGGCTATGTCAGATTATGAATCTCTTCTGGGATTGGCTGGAGCCAGAGCCACAAAAACATCTTCTCTCAGGTCAAGCTGGAGAATATAGATTTGATATGAGTGAGATACGCTGCCTGAATCCTCAGTGGTTTCGCTCCTCTTCATTCTCTGCACAGTCACAGTACCTCACAGTGAGTTAGGGGACCAGTGTGACTAACTCTAATCAGCTTTGTTTACTACAGCCGTTCTTTGTTCTGATTATGGGAACACCGTGCTCTACACATTTATGTTTTCCCTGCACATTACTCACCTTACTAGGTTAGCAAACATACAAATGAGGGTATTTTGTAGCCCTCGTGACTTGTCTCGTCTGTTAGAGCAAAAATAAAAAGAAAAGGAAACTGTGCAGTGCCTGGCGTTTCTTATATTGATTCTGAAGAATAGGAAATTAGTCCTAATATTGTTTTTAAAAAATAAGAAATTTGAGCTAAAGCTACAAGCAATAAATAAGGACTGTAATGTTTTGCATCTGCAGGGATGTATTTAAACCTCCTCCAACAGCTGCTGGGTTCAGTCTGATTATAAGTCCTGCTCCTGCATAAATGTCTCTGGCCAGGTGTATGTAATAGGGTTCCTGCTGTCTGTTCTGCTCTCTGCTCCTTCCTGCCTGCTTCCAATTAAAGATCCACAGAAATTCGGCACACTCCTGCACAGATCAATACATTATGAAGAGAAAAGACCTGGAAATGAATATTACGCTCACAGCACACGTCAACGAGGTTTTTGCTCGTTCGTAACCTTCCATTATAATCAGGATGCAAAGGGTCCAATTAGAGAAGCTCACGGCCTGGGGTCATCTCACCCAGGCAGCTTTACAGAGAACTCCGGCTAAAGGGATGGTAGAGGAGGAAAGAAGAAGCGAAGGATGAATGAAAGGCGGCAGCAGCATGGCCACATGCACCCTCTCTTATGTGCGTGGGCAGCGCTGAGTCTCTCTCTCTCTTTCAAACCACTTTTCAATTAATCTTTTATGCGTCTGTCTGTCTTTGAAGCAATTAGAGATGTGGGGCTTACTAGAGATCGAGAGAGAGAGAGAGGTGGGGCTCACTGACTGTGGAGAGAGAGGGAGAGAGAGGGAGAGAGGTGGGGCTCACTGACTGCACCTCTCTCTCTCTCTCTCTCTCTCTCTCTCCAGTCAGACCATAGAACACCTACATTACATACTTACACTACTAGTACAGCATTATAATCCATTCCTGCATACAGCTTTCTGTCTCTCTCTCCAACTGGACAATCTACTGTCTGGCTCAGATGAAAGCATGTCAGGCTGGCTTCTCATCACTCTGGTTAGATCCATCATGCTTTGCGCAGCGCGACACTGCTTGTCCCACTCCAGCCGAGCCGCCGTTGCTCAGTAATTTAACGTGAGCGCACTACCCTATATTTCGCCGTAAGACAATGTGTATTTGGGTAGGTCTTCTGTTGGGCTCAGCGCTAAAGACAGCTGTTAAAATAATGATAACCCTAACCGCATTTAAAGAGTATATTATCCACTCCAGGCGCAGGCTTGTGTGCTCAAATTTCGAAGAAAGCTTTCTTATGGTAGGAGGGTTATATTGATTTTGCAGGGCGTTTGCAGTATTAGGTTACCTGTGGATTGAATGCGCTGTGCTACACCGTGACCCCCTGACCTTGCTCTTCATTTATTTTGTCCATAGCAATGCAAACAAACAGAGGGAGAACTAGTGTGCCCATTTATTGTGATCTCAGAGGAGAGGGAAGGAAGGCTGTATTTTGCTCTAAGCCCCCATTCTTGTAGGCCTCCCATTTGTGAGCCTATTATAGCACAAGGCAGTGAGAAATAAAGCGATACCCCCTCTCCCCACAGACAGATGTCTTTTAAAAATAGCTGTACCTGTTGGCAAGGACTAGAGAACTATTTGTCCATTCCGTTCGCTCATTTACATAAAGCGCGTGTGTGTGACTAGGCTATGGGAGGGGTGGTTGGCTGAACGAGAAAATGGTTCAGAAATATTCTGAGTAAGAGCCAATATTAAACTTCCAGTTTCAGTGGTCACTTGGCACTTGCACAGTTTTATTCCCTCATCATTGTTTGTTTAGAGATCTCGTTTGCTCAAGGTGGCACACTCTCTTAGACCAGGGGAGGTTCTTGTGCCAGATGCCGGGTGTGTAGTTAAGTAAATCAAGTCTGTCAGACTGGGATCAGCTACTATGAGCTCGCACCTTGCTTAGTGAAGCTCAGGGCCCAGGCAGCCCAGGGCTGCCAAGGGATCCTCACCTGAATCACACCCCATCCAGTGTGCCTGTATATTTGTGAACTCTATTTTTGCATTTCCACAAAAATATCTATCCGTACTGTGTATTTATTTGGAAGCATGTGTGCCTTGCTCTTTTTTTATTTTTCTTCTTTCCCCCCATTCACGGGCGGTACACAAAGATTGGATAGGCTCCTGCACGAAAAGGGCATTCAGTGCTTCTGATGCCTTGATAAGAATCAGCTCCCTTAATGAATTAGAGAGAGAAGACTTGCCTTAGGATTGTCCACGTCAAAGAGAGCTCATTTTAAATTCATAATCACCATATATACAGACAAAATAACCTTGGGCGCAGGGAGATGAAGAGAGAGAAGGAGATGGACAGAAAGAAAACGAGGTAGAAAGAATGCTTGTATTCAGCCTCTATCTGATGTGGCTTAATTAAATTTCTCACCCTAAAAATAATAGGCATTGATCTGCCTTCAGCCCTGCTTCTCATTCTGCACAAGAGGGCCGTGGGAATTATCAACAAAAAAACGACCCCTGACCAAAACTGAAATAGCTGCAATGCCTCGGCTGCCTCTTGGCCACAGCGGACGCATGACATAAGCCTTTTGTCATCCCCAGACATACCACTATGGACCGCCACCCCTTTTTCTTCCCATGCTTGTTTAAAAGTGTTCTGTTATAAGTCCGCGTGCAGGGCTATGTCCTACAAGCTTTTTTCTGTCTCTTGTGGTAAGCATCTCAGGAGTGATTATCCCAACAGCTGTCTCTTTTTTTTTTTTTTTTGTGATCCTCCATTTCTTGGGTTAAGAGCGTGGCATGATTTAAAGCAGGGATGACAGCGATGGTGCTGCGGCATGTCAGAAGTGTCATAACCTAAACCACATGCCGGGGTGGACGCCACTGATATACAACACGCTCAGCCATTTTAAAAAGCCCCATAATCTTTTAATGGACTCCAAATAAATTTTAAGCACCAAGAATCCCTTTTTAGAATGAGATGTCATGAGGGGAGCGGAAGGCAACCGGGGAGAAGATAAGGTGCTTTCAGCATATGTTGTGTCTGTCTGCCTGTCTCTATATGTTGTCTCTCTCTCTCTCTCTCTCTCTGTCTCTCTCTCTCTCACACTCTCTTTTTCGCTTTCTCTTACATTCTCCTGTTGTGCTCTGTGTTGTCTCACAGAAGCTAGGAAGTAGGGTTACGTTTAAAATTGCTTTCAACTCACATGACTCACAAACCTAGTACCTAGTTTTCACATTCCCTCACAGCTCTCCCTTTTTCTCTGCGTCTCTCACAAACACGCACACACAATCACTATCACTCACTCACCCCGAGTTACTCAGCCTGACTCACCTCTGCCAGGGAAATGTATTTTTTTCTTCTTTTTTTTTCTTTCCAGAGCCCACCTACATCACCATGGCGCCCCCTGGCTGCAGCTTGCTAGAGAACTGCACGCTGACGGAAAAGGATTGTGCATTTGGCTTTCGGCTCGACTCGCACGGCTGCCGCACCTGCAGCTGCAAAACAAGTGAGTTTTAAACCAAGCACCATCGCTCAGGTCCTCATCCACATTTCCAGAACAGGACAGCCAGCTGTCACTGAGCATTTAGCTGGAAGCTTTCCAAGCAAGAGTGGATACAGGAGAGCAGTTTAGAGGCGCTCGATGCCGCGGGATTAGCGCTGGGTTTAGTACACTAAAAGGGGGAGAGTGGATATATGAGGCCAACACGTATCAAAGGGAAGAGGAGGGCAATGCTGATTTAGCTGATGCAGAATGCAGTTTGTTTGATGTTCCACATCAGGCTTGCATGAGAGGATAAAAGAGGAAGAGGGAAAAGCCCGTGGGGTGTTTATGTTCAATGCTTTAAGCTCTTTCATAGTTTCAGGCAACAGTTTCTCTGTTTAGCGCTATGAGAATCGTTCAAACTAGCTGTGTGAGTGTGGAAGAATGACTATGACAACTGTGCCTAATGAGACTGTCAATGCCACAAATGCAATTAACCCCGTTAGACCGGCCTCAATGTCTTTAAAGCATTGCTGCTTGAGAGTTAAACTAGAAATATTGGGCAAGGCCCAGTTTGCTGATTTCTCACTTTAATGCCTCACTGCTTTACTTCACTGCTGAGTTCTCCTGAATATTGATTTCCGATTCATTCTTGTAAAGCTAAACACTGCCTTTCAGTGTGCATTTGATTTATCCAAGAGGAAAAAATCGTTCCTGATGTGTTCTTGTCTCTAGGAGAGGAACTGTGCCGTGCTCTGATCTCCGGCTGCACCCTGAAGTGCCCGCTTGGCTTCCAAATAGATGCCAACGGCTGCGCCATGTGTCAGTGCCGGCCACGCCACAAGAAGTGCAAGCCGGTAGCCTGCGCCAAGGACTGCCCCTTCGGTTTTGTGTAAGACTGTATAGCAATTGCTTTCTTATCCTCTCTCCAAAACATTCCTTCCTACATCATCTCTGTCTCCTCATCAACCATAGGATATTTCCCATTTCCTCATCTTGGAGACATTTCAATCTGTTCTGCTACTTTCCACTATTACCACAGCTTCATTTTCGAGCCCCTGTGTCATTTGCAGATGCTATCAGCACAAGCTAAATGGCCTCCCTGTGATTTTCCTTAGTTTTTGGTTTTTGACTGACTAAATGCTCATCACTAAATGGTGCAGGCAGCTTGTTGGGGCCAGGCTGCTGCAGGTCTGGAATAGTGGAACTGAAGGCCTAATCCCCATGACAGTGTGTTCATACACCACATCAAATAAACCCAGCGCCAGTCCACTGTGAATGCGCACACCCGTATCAATTATGGCAAGGCATTTTAGAAAAACAAAAGCGTTTTTGCTGAGCGGTATAATATATAAATCAGTTTTAATCCACCATCTCTGTTCGTGATGTAAGAATTGACGATTATTTTGGCTAAGTTGCACTACAGTCAATTGGAGTGTCTTATTTAAGTGTGAAAACCGCAGGCGTATTTTGCTGGCTCACAGTGAATCAGTGTCTTTTGACTGACAACAGAAATTTACGTCTCGTTGGTTCTGTCTACAACTTATACACTAGTTTCAAGCCCTTAATGTAGGGCTGAAGGGGTTAAAAAGTTCCTCTGACTCCCCTGTTCGTGTACAAATTGCTGTATGATCAATCCGAAATGGTGGTTTAATAATCCATGATGGCTGGATGAAGTCAGGGTTTGATGAAGCCTCTGCATTGCTATTGTAGCTCTATCTTAAAGCCATCAAACCTCTGCGAGCCAGAGTGCTGATGTAGGGGCAATTTCTTCTGGAATCCTCGAGAATGTTCTCATGTACAGAAAGAGACGCCTTTGACCCCAGATCAGCTTCATCTCAGATGACGGATACAGAGCAGTTTATTGACGTGACCTGTTTCCCCGGATGACGGATTAGGAACCACCCAAAGCCAGAGATCACAGAGGAGGCAGAGTATTTATTTAAGTTCCCACCCAATGAGTTTCTCAGCTGTGTTGTAGAGTAACACTGCTTCCTCTGTTTGTCGTCATCAGCACGCCGTCAATTCTGCTGTCGTGTGCAAACCTGTGAATGCTCACATCTAAGATTCTAATTTTAGATATCTATTTATGCTCCCTCAAAGTGATGGCAGTTGTTCAGGCCTGCACTACCAGGTGTGAATAATGCATGAAGAGATGTGCCGTCTACCTATTCGCGCACAATCTATTGATATTCTCCATCGGGAAAATTACACCTGATAACTCCTTATCACCAAAACCAAATGCACATTGCATACGACTGCTTTTTGTGGCTATTATTCAGGAGATAAGAAGAAGGATGGACAGGTGAATGTGGTGCGTGTGTGCGCTCAGGGGCAAGGTGCTTCCAGCCAATAGACTGACGGCTGAGAGTGTGTGCCTGGGTGAAGTGAATGTTCGATACGTCCCTTTGGTTAGTCATTTTTAATGTGCCATCTGCTGATGGCAGCATGTAAGGTCCCACCCCTCCTTCTCCTTTTCTTTCACTCTCTCTCTGTCCTGTGTTAACTGATGACATTGGGCTTCGTCTTCGGCTCCTGGTGTGTTACGCATGCACAATATGAATGCATCAGTATATACATAAGCAATGACAAAGTTCACTCAAAGGTTATATCAGCTTATTATAATTCATAACTTGATCTTGTCCTCACTGATCTCCATTTCAGCAACCACAACCTCTCTCTCAGAGTTTAATGTCCATCTATGTGTATATTACTTTCCCATTTTTGTTTGGCTACTAGCTGAGGCTGGGCGATATGACGATAAGATATTAATATTATGATAAATTACGTCGCAATACACTTTCTGACAATCACTGACCCCATTATTGCTCACAGTTATTGGATGTTAAAATTATTATATTTATTTATTTATTTATTTTTACCAATTTGATTTTGATTTGATTTTTTTTCTTTTGTTCCCTGTAAAATACTTAATTTTTGTAAATGTTTAAAAGACCCATTTTTAAGGTGCACAACTGT
>JAOUQW010000002.1:9297980-9310388 GCA_028565825.1 Olivaichthys viedmensis | reverse complement strand
AATAAGTCTGTAATGTAATGAAACGTGGAGAAGGTGAAAGGGGTGTGCAGACTTTCCGGCTTGACTGTATATATTTAATCATCCAATATTGACCATTGTGTCTATTTTGTGGTACCATTCGAACAGTTGGGGTTATAATAGAAAAGGAAAAGTTCACCAATATAATTTAAATGTACTTGTGATGTATATTAAAATATATTGTAGAATATATTGTAAATATGTTTTACAATATACTGATTATTACTGCTCTTCATATGTGGGAGAATATATGGATCATAGTGACGAGCAGTTTGATACATTCACATATATTATAGGTAGGCTGTATACTGCAATGCATATACAATGCATATATAAAGAGGCATGATTTAAATTTATATGCCTACAATTTATTCTGTATATCTATATCAGCATATCAGTAGCATAACTTACACTTCACAATAAACATATACTTTTAACAATTCTCAATACTTGTATATAAAAGAAGTGCTATACTTTACTCCGCATACCAAGGGTGAAAAATGTTGGGAAAGCATCAAAGATTCTCTGGACTAGCATTTTGTCTCTTCAACCTATCAATAGTAGGCTACGCAGCATAAATGGATATGTTACAATATATTTAAAACACATTGGGGGAAAATGTACATATATTGATAGATATATTACATAGTGCATCACAATATATTTCTGGTGCATAAAAGTGGTCTCCTTCTTTTTCCTCTACCAGTAAAAACAAGCATGGCTGTGACACCTGTCGCTGTAAAAAATGCCCCGAGCTGCCATGTGACAAATCCTGTCCAATGGGCTTCCAGCAGGACGATCAGGGTTGTCTGATTTGCCAGTGTAGAGGTAAGCTTCTGTTTGTTTGCGGCTTGGGAAGTGAAACTAAATATTATTAATGTGAATTATTTCAACAGTTACTTTAAACAGCCTGACTTGCACACAATTGAGTGAATTCTGCAGTTCATAGAATTCTGCACAAAAATCTGCATTTTGGACTGTATTTGTGAACAGACATTCCCACAATGTAAGAGTTATTTGTGTTTTGTAGCTACAGAAAATGATTTGGTGTATAACGTGTCTAAATAGAAATGCCAAAACGCAGATCTACTCGAGAAAAGACCTCCTTTAAAAACAGCTCCATAAAGACAGCGAGTGTCGTGTGAGTGTCTCTGTGTACTGTTCTGTATTTTTATGTATCTGAGACGCTTCTTCTTTGTGTTACACTGTATGACGTAAATCCTCAACACAAATAACGGAGTGCCTGTTCTTAGGGTTGATTTCCAAATCACTCCTCAGAGATTTATGTAAGCTTACAAGAATCCAATAAAACGGGCATTAAGAGAACCTTGTAATGTCCAGTTTCCATTATCCAGAGAATAGCAGTGACCTTATGTGGCCTCACATACTGAGATGTCACCACTGTACACTTTTGATTGGTGAGGCTGCTGCAGTCTGCCCTGTTGCTCAGTGTATTGTACATTAGTGGGAGAGCAGACAACAGAGAAATATATGGCTCTGTGCCGACTACCCCACACACACCTCCCCCTTTTTTTCTATTTACAAACCCACCTGTTGCTCATAAAGGGCATCTTTCCTTCCAGGCTCTGTCCTCCCTTGTGTTCTTGTGTGTCTTGGGTTTTCATTTGATGTGCCCTAAATAATGGGTCCCTGCACTTGCATGTGAAATATTCATGAGCAGCTCTAAGCTGGGATCTGATTAACAAGAGAAGCACAAAATATATATTTTTCAATTTCTCTACCTCATATCTCGATGGCAGAATTTTAATCAAGGTGAGTTCTCTCCGTGGTAATGGTCTGGGCCCGGTTGGCCGTTGCTGCTGATTTTGAGAGGCAATGAGAGGTGCGGCTGTTTGCAGATATAGTGAGATTAGAGTGAGTGCAGTGGGAAGTGGGGACGCGGGTGGAAGACATTGCACATTGAGTCGTGGCCCAAAGCCAGCAGAGCGGGTAGGGAAGACACCCGCTGATTAGGCCAAGTGGCAGGAATTTAAATGTAAATACAGCTGGTGGAAAAAGTGTGCTCTTGTGTTTCTTTTAAGGATGTGAAGCACTTATTCAGATGTACAGCATTGAATTGAAACTAACTGCGTTTACTGTGACCAAGTTACACTCCCTTCCAATAAAGTTAGATCATGTGCCCCCCTGAAATTAGCTGCACACTTGAAAGACACTAATGAGTGACTCTTAAAACATTGGTGGCCCAGCAGTTTTTTTTGTGTGCCTCCTTCTAGACCAGAGCTCCTCTTCTCTTGGCCCCTCGCTTAAGCTGGGCTCGTGTCTCTCAATGGACGGTCGCAGACATGAGAACGGTCAGAGCTGGCACGACGGCTGCCGGGAGTGTTACTGCCACGACGGCCGAGAGATGTGTGCCCTCATCTCTTGCCCTGTGCCCAACTGTGACAACCCGAGCATCCGCACCACCCAGTGTTGTCCCTCCTGCCCAGGTTTGACATTGCACCGCTCACTTTTTTGACCTAATGTCATCTTATGAGAGTATATGCTATTTTACAGTATTGTAATATGTCCCATACATGGGCTTGTGCGATTCTTTTTCAAAAAATCCTGATTAATTATTTAATCATCTAGAAAACCACACAAACTAAAAAAATGAGCCTCAATAACTGAGTCACAAGCCATCGAGTGTCATCTGCGTTTGGTTTATGTATAAACGCCTAGGACGTCACCTTTACAGCAAAGTTGGTTTCTGTTTTAACAATTAATTATGAATCAGCTCGATCTTGAACAAGCCTTTTTTATTCAGTTATTACACACTCTTTTAAACAAAACATACAATCTTCAATAGGCTCGCACCGAACAAACACAATTAGAGCGCCACATCTGTGATCAGGTTGGCAATTCACAAACACCGCGCTGCTGCTCTGATGTGGAGCTGGTGGCACACACACACACACATACACAGGTATTTGTACGCAAGTTTCGCCATGAGAGGGAAACTCCTTTCTTATGTTTTTCACCATACTAGTGTATTTTCCTCATTATCAATATAAGTAATGCTAAACTAACAGAGGATAAAAGTAAATCAAAATTTAGGCATCACATATCTTTGCCGTTCAAAAAGAGAACAATTCAGTAACTTAATATAATCAATAGAGTCAATGTCACTGAATATTGTGGCAGTGTAAGATTGTGTAGGAATGATTATAGTGTTATATCTCACAAGCCTACCCATAAGTCTAAGTATAGCATTCTCTCATACTTCATTTAGACTTATATGCTCAAATTAAATCTAGCCAGGAACTAATTCACATTCCCTATAGATATTTTCCATTTAAACAAGTCTTTTTGGACAGAGACTAGGCTTAATTGGTATTAAATGTGTTAAAATGTCTTTCATCCCTCGTCCAGATGAGTTCGGCTCTCACAGGCCCGAGCTGAGCGAGGCGTCCGTGTGTCTTGCCCCGGGTGGAGAGTACTTTGTGGAAGGAGAGACGTGGAACATTGACTCTTGTACGCAGTGCACCTGCCACAGCGGCCGCGTGCTCTGCGAGACCGAGGTGTGCCCTCCCCTGCTCTGCCAGAGCCCAATCAGAACGCAGGACTCCTGCTGCCCGCACTGCCCAGGTAAGATCTCCCACAACCCCTGCGCCAATCCTGTTCTCCTTTTACTATTAAAGCTACCTGAGTTTTATATCAACGTGCAGCTTAATTTATTTCTGAGAGGACAGACTAAATATTGACGCTGCTTGTGCAGGTCTATCACACTTCCTGCTCTACCAAAGACCTTTCAGAGGCAAAAAGCATTCCTGAGTGGTCAAACACCAAAACTTTATTTGAAGGTGACCTGTTGACAGCTGCAGCGTTGTCGTTTCAAATGTGAGTGTGAATCCCGGACACAGTCAACCCGTCTGAAAACCATGGCCTGAAGAAGAGTTTGCGAAAAAGATGATTGTGTATAATGCATAAGCGGAGTGGGGCTGCTTATGAATAGTGCATGGAGGAAGTGGTACGTGTCAGGCATACTAAGTGCCAGGAATGTTTTAGTATGATGCAGTGATAATATAGCAGCTCGTTCAAGAGTAGTTGGAGAACGCACAAACAGATTCATTTCCTCCAGCCTGGCTGCTCTGTTCAACATCTTCCCTCGTGCTAAGATAAGCCTGCGGTCTCCAGCTGGAAAGGGGAATGAAGGTGCACAGGAAGGCTGATGCGCTCGTGAAGAGCCCATGAATATTGATGGGACTGAGTCAGAGGCATGGAGGCAGGTGGAGTGGGAGAGAGCTGAAGGATGAAGGGTCATGGCTTTGTTTTGGAAACATGTTCACACTCACTCATGTGCTAACAACCTTTACACCTTCTGCTTCAGTGTTATCACAGTCATTTAGGTGGCAAGTTGAGAGGCAAAAGCAGGCTTAGGCACACAAACATCACAGATCACAGTTTTTTCCTCTCTCAATTAATTGGACATAATTGACTGAGATATTGGTGAGCTTATCAAAGCTAATTGCTAATAGGCTAATGCTAGATTTTTCTATTGACTTTGGTGCATTAAATGTTTTAACTGTGTGTTTGCTTGCATGCTGGGGTGGCATATGTGTTTATTTATATAATTATTTATGTATTTATTTACAGTCTAATTCAGTAAATGTGAGTAAGGAGCAGTTTTATTTTTTTCAGGGATTTGTACATGTTAATAATATAGGATTGTCATGCACAATGTGAAAGAGAAAGCTGTTTTCTGTTGATTTAAAACTAAACAGTTCAACTATTTTGTTCCTCAATTGGTTGAATAATTGTGATAAATATTCATGATTATCATTTTAGCCATTATGGGTGACGCAGTACGTCTTAAAGCTGAACTGCTATCGTCCTACCGTAGTTTTCCTAATTATTCCCTGCAATCCAGTAAATGATCCCTCATAAACCATGGGATAGGAACTGTGTTCCATACCTGAACCTTTGCTCTAAAAGCAGTAACAACATGCTTATCAGTAAACAGGAGCTTCTGGAATGAGCATTTGAAAGCTTTTTAAAGGTCACTCAATATGTGCATCCTTCTAGCGATGGCTCAGTAGGTTCAGTGGCTGATCTCAGTATGATTGTGCCATATGCCATACTTTGTTTAGAACATTTTATGATTTATGATATATGTTTTAAACAGGGCAGACAATTTACCTAAAGGTCACTGATTTTATGTTATTTTCTATAAACAATCATTCTTTCTACATCCCCTCTATCATTTCTAAGTGTGTTTATCGGGTCTTCCAGATGAGCCGCTCACTCCACCAGCTCCCAGCAACGACAGCATGCCCAGCTACTGCCGCAACGAGGAGGGCGACATCTTTCTGGCCGCCGAGTCGTGGAAGCCCAACGTTTGCTCCAGCTGTGTGTGTGTGGATGGAGTGATCAGCTGCTTCTCTGAGTCCTGCCCTCCAGTCAACTGTGCCCGGCCTGTGCTTCGCAAGGGCCAGTGCTGCCCTTACTGCTTAGGTACCAGTCAAATATACCAGTCACTGTATGTAACACCAGATTCATATACATATCAACACTGTTCAAATTGCAATTTAAGCAGAAGCTGCTAATAGAGCCGTAGCTGCTTTGCTGTGACGTTGACTGGCTTCAGGCCGATTGCATGTGGGAGTCCTTAACATCTGTTTCTTGCTGCTAGACGCCACGCCGAGAGCCGTGTGCCACTTCAACGGCAAGACATACGTGGACGAGGAGCGCTGGGACATCGACAGCTGCACACACTGCTACTGCCTGCAGGGCCAGACATTGTGCTCCACAGTCAGCTGCCCTGCCCTCCCCTGCCACCAGCCAATCACAGTGGAGGGCAGCTGCTGCCCCTTGTGCCCAGGTCAGCAACCTCACATAGGGAGTTTATCATACCAAAGACCTGTCTGGACAGCCTTATGCATATGGTTCTCATAGACACATTTGACTCGTATGTAGATGTATTAAGCATTATTAGGTTCTGTGCTAGTCAGTAGAAGGTTGTGAGTTCAATCTTAGGATTGCCAGACTGTTGGGCCCTTAAAGGCTCTTAAACCTCAACTGTTCCAGGAGTGCCATACTATGGCTATTATCCCAGCTTTTGTCCAAGTTAGGACCAAAAATAATTGTCCCCTTGGAGAAATAAATTTGGGAAATTTTAATTAAAGGGAAGGCCCGATTTTCACTGTAACGTGTCCCATTGCACTCCACATCTTTATCAGGTGCAGAGTTTGCTATGTACAATTTGTAAATTCACTGCACATCCAGCTGCTATTTCAGATTGGCTGGAGTGTCCATATCCTCTAAGCATAAGGTACATAACTTGAGCCAGACTTCTGGCTATTGCTAACAGTGATAGTTTTCGTCACTTAATATGGCCTAGAACTGCTGCTTTCACAGATGTCTTGCAAGCCAGACATCTAGAGAATCTGAGGCTGAGCAACTCGGATACTGAGACTCCCACAAACTTTTTTCAATCTAGTAACTATATCTCGTGCCAAAAAGCTCATTGTTGTCGCGAAGATCAAAAGTTTGTTACCCCATCAGACTGATAAAAACCGGCGCAAGTCTGAGGCTGGGATTAAACCTTGGCTGACTTGATGCCCTGCAGCTGCATTCTTTTATTTGTCATTCAATCATCTCTCTGTCTTTCTCTTTCCCTCTCTCCCTCTTTCATAAAGTCGTGTTTACTCTAATTGAGTGGGGCTTTAGTGAATGTGGACTCGTTTTGATGAATAATTTAAAAGCATTGTGACTACGGCTGGACTGGGTCACTCGCAGTGAGATTACTGACTCGGTGCTTTTAATGTGTTTGTGACCTTGCTGTTGCGTCAGGTTTAGAACTCCAAATATACTTTAAGCCAATTCATGAAAAGCACTCATCATATCATATATCATCTTTCTGTCTCTCGCTTTACTTTGCTTCAGTCGTGTCCTGATTGTCCATTCGATTCAGAACATGCCCCTCACTTACACAGCATTCTCAAATTTCATTGCAAAACCCACATTTGTGTTTGTGTTCAGCACCTAGTTTAATGCAGAAATATTTTATTGTTGTGCATAAATATCTATATCTCTAGCACGTCATGCATAGGAAATGCATTGGATAATAAGGCTTTGAAAATTGGAAATAAAATAATGTGCATTTCATTTACAGAGACTGCCCCTACTAACGTGCCCATAGAGAAGACAGACCAGCATGGAGACAGACAGAGACATTGGCCTGCCTGGCCTACGCACAGCGAGAACGACATCATGCCCCAGTTCAGAGGTCAGAGTTCAATACACCTCTAACCCCCTTTACCCTCATCCTGAGGGGATCGCTCTCACACATTCATACACTTGTGGCAGTCAGTTAACTTCTACATTTGGCAACAAACTATAGGGCACTTGTTCATTATTTGTTTAACAGACTTGAATCTGCTTTTCTCTTGTTTGAGCACGTAATTTTCACTTAAATATTTCACACTGCGTGCTATTAAGTGAATACTGTTTTAATGACACAATATAAACTACAAGTTTGTAATCAACACTAACACTGTAAAAATAAACTAGATTTTTTCTCAATAGATAACAGATAGTAATATGTTTATGAGCATAGAACAAAAGGTTTGACTAAATGACTGTGGCAATAATGTACACCTATCTGATTTATTTTAGCATTAAAATCATACACAACTGATTATCAGGTTCAGATGTTTCTAAAGGCTTGATTAAATGAGTGTGTTAAATTAGGAGTTTTTTCTCAATGAATTAGTTAGAGTAAGAGTAAGTGGTTCTGCAAGTCAATTGAATGTTCTAGAAAATACTTTTTCGATTGAGATACATGTCAATAAACATCGGTTCAGTTCTGCTGTTGTTAATAGAAAACAGACTTAATGTAAAATACTTTTTAGACTTTGAAAGTCACTTGCTTCTATACATTTGGCCTGTGGTGTAAAAATACTTTAACCTTTTCTGTTCTACCACAGAGATAATGTAAGTCTATGTTTGCTGATTGTCATATATAGGCAGGTAAGAAGGTCACTCATAGGCATAATGAGACAGAGTGCTTACATCTATCTATAAGCGTGCTAATAGGTGTGTGGTTATACCAGGGAACTTTGGCAGCCTGCAGATGCCGTATCTGGACAGGAAGACGCCGATGCCCAGTGAGGATGCCAGCCTTCATTGGGCCTGGGTGGCATTGCCCATCCTCATGATGGTGCTCACTGTCTCCGCTCTGCTGCTCGTCAACCAGAGGAAGCAGTGGATCCATGTGCCTTGCTACCACACACCCACTAAGGTAGAAGTGCATGAATACAGTAATAGACACATGCGGCTGTATTCTGTTCTGTCACGCAGGTGCTTAAGTTGAATTTTTTGGGTGGCTCATTCAGATCATTTAAATGACCTGCATGCAGTTCAAGGCCACAAAAAGACTTTCTTTTTTAATTAATTTTGTGTGCCAACATACTGAATTGTGCGCACAATTTAGTTTAATGTGGCTAAATCGAAATCTGTGCGGACGCTGTACTTTTTTCGTGCTTTTCATTTGCTATTTTGAGTTCTCAAATGAATAAATTGAACCCATGCACTGAAAAAAATTTGGTTAATTTGTGCTGTCCTCTAAAGAAACCGTGCCTATGGTTTAATGGATAAGCTGACCAAGCACTCATCTGCTACAGTTAAAGCTTACTTTAAGTAGGTGGAGTTCATAATTTTATCTTAATAACGCTAAAATAATTTTTCTCAGATTAAGACACCGTCTCCTCCAAGATCCTCCGTGCACACGTAATTAAAAAAAAAATCTTCGTGTGGCATGAAGTGTGCCGTGTCATATTTAAATATTTAATATTTCCCCTTTAAATGGCATTCCATAGTTTTTGTATGAATTTACATTGCTCAAAATCTGAATTTCAGGGTGAAATATTGTGATTACAACAAATTGTCAGACATTGGCGCTGGACTTGATACTGATATTATTGTTTGAGTCCATATCGCACAAGGAAAATGCATTTACGTTCAAGGTCAGAATCGCGTATAACTTAGACACTCCTCTGATTTCGGCAAACTCTACCCTGCACACGCAACTGTGTAAGCAGTATTCAAGTCCGGAGATAGCTTTGAGAGCATGCTTATTGGTTAGGCTAGTAGCCTAATTACTCGTGATCATTCAGCTGTTCAATTTAGGAAACGTGGATATGTTGATGTGAACCCATGTGAAAGCTCACTGTTTCTGTGTCTGTGTTTGTTCTCGGAAAAGTCCACATGTCTCAATAACCAGCTGGTGTACATGGACTGCCAGAAGGGGACCAAGGTTCAGGTGGACAGCTCCCAGCGCATGCTGCGTATCGCCGACCCCGACTCACGCTACAGTGGTTATTACAGCATGCAAAAACACAACAACCTGGAGGCAGACAACTTCTACCAGACTGCGTGAGCGAGAGAGACCCACAACGAGAGAGAGAGAGAGAGAGAGAGAGAGAGAGATAGAGAGAGAGAGAAAGAGAGAGAGAGAGACTGGGGTCAGCTGCCAAACCTAGAGAGCACATTATCCGAGAACTTTAAATAAAGAGCTATTATCACAGCTAAGAAAATACAGTGATGGACAGTGCCACCAACCACAGAAAAGGGGACAGAGTTGAGAACCTGGTAAAAACATAATCATAAAACCCACATTAATTGAGCGTCACTCCGAAATGCACGCAGACGACTGAAGGTCTCATCAGGACGCACTCGTGTTGCCAAGTTAGTCATTGCAGGAGTGTATTTATTTGAATGGGAGGTGCTGAAAGCATTTCCTGGGATATTTTTGGTCTATGTTACGATGAGAATGTGTGCGTGTAAGTGTGTGTCTGCGTGGTAGGAGGTTAATGAGATCAAACGTACATATTTGGGATTAGGGTAGATTGCGGTGTTTTTTTTTTCTTTCCCAAAAGTGATATTTTTCGTGCATTCCTGTTTTCTGGGTTGTTTTTTTGTTTGTTTTTGTTTTGTTTTGTTTGTTTTTTTAGCACAAAAAAAAGCTATTTGAAAACTGTTTGAAGAAAAAAAAGAGAGACTCAAGTGCTTGGTGTAAATGTTGAACCAAAGCTTCTCTAGGAGGGATGAGTGTACACGGTAGAGGAGATGCAGGACTGTGTGAGAAAACATGAGCCAAGAAAGAGAGAGTCGAACGAAGTGAAAAAGAAAAAAGGTTGGTACAGCAGACCCTGTTAGGAAATTTCCCTCCTTTCTCACTATGATGGGGCTCAACTCTTTTTAGCCCATTTGAAGATGGATGGAGGACAACCGAGAAAGCAGCTCAGTGGAAATGCGACGTTCCTGCTTAGTTGGATTGGTGTTGGTCTCTCTTTAGTATTCTGCTTACATGTATAAGCATTTTGCCCCTTTCACATAAGTCATTGGCTTTATTTTATGACGGTGGGCAGATCGGCTCTTTCTCACATTCCAAGCAACAATATGCATTGTGAGAAAGGCAGAATAAAGGGTTGTTACATGGGATAAACATAATGTAAAAGGTAGTTATACTGGTTTAATGAGTCTATGCTACAAGTGCTGCTTTTTTGTTTTTGTTTTTTGCTTTGATTCTGTAAGCCTTGTTTTCTAGAGATTGAGCTATAATTGTCAATCACATCCCTGGAAAACACTGATGCAAGGAAACCGAGAATCAAACAATATGATCAAATTACTTTTACTAGGGGACTTTTGTTTGAGGCCCAAACTGCTCTTTAATCAATTTCCCTTTTTTTTTTTTTTACTGATTATGAAACCGCTTCCTTCTCTGGAAGCTTTGAAATGCTGTTGAAGCACATTTTGTTAATCCTTGCTTGGAAAAAAACAAAACAGTCTGCTTCAAAATTGGCTTCAAAAAACCTACACACATTATAGGAACTTTTCTGTACATATTAACACGTCGATGAATAGACATGAGATATTGTGTGAGTATATATGTGTGGGTATGTTTGTGTCAGCATGTATGTACGTGTGTGCACACAAACGCACATGCATGCGCACATTGACTCTGCTTCACCTGTAAAGTTCTCCGTTTCATTTTTCTTATTGAATGTATTTATGACTGAGTTTAAAAAAAACAAACAAAAAAAAATCTCTGTAGAGAGAGATTTCTATCTACAGAAATCCGATGATGACAGGCATTCCATTGCCTTGCTTGTATGATAGTAAGTTGAGAGGCGGACCCACGGAGAGAAAAGGCAGAAAGGAAAAAGACAAACATCTCATTCTATTTTTTTTTTTTTTTTTTTTTTTCGTTGGATTTTCTCTGCTTCTGGGATTGTATGTTTTTTGTTGTTGTTGTTGAAACGGGGTGGTCTTCAGCTGACCCAATTCAATGCTGTTTTTAACAAGCCCTCATTGACTTGCCTGTCGGCCACCTTAAGGGCTTTTGGAGGGCCGAGGGATCGCATCAACGTGACTTTTGACTTCAGAAGCAAAACATGACCTTTTCAAAAACAGTAAAAATCTATTTATAAATGTAAGCGGGAACATTATATTTGATCAGCAATGTTCAAATTGGCTATTACGGCAGCCAACTAATCCATCTATACATGACAGCGGGCATAATCACTAGTTTACTCCGCTAGCTATGCATATATGACTATATGCAGTTGGGAGGAAATTTACCATGCAAATTGCTTCAATTGCACTATGCTTGCTGCCAAGGACAAGTGTATTTCAATTGAAAAATCCACTTCCTGTTATACCCTCCTCCCCTTGTGTTACAAGTGCCCACTCATAGGCCAGTCCTGAAATAGGTGATGTCAGTTTCCCAGCCATGAGTGGAAGTCAACAAGGGTGTGTTGAAAACAGTTTTGGAGTGCAGGGCAAGTCTCTTTGTTTCCTTGCTCTCGGTTTCGATCTGACAATGTGAGTTGCTGGTTTGTGGCTCCATTGTTTTCTCAGTCACGGGTCCCTGCAGGTGTCAGAACTACTGGAACCTCGGCAGACAAGTTGAATCCCAAACGAGGCCCCCTGTTAAACAGATTGGGCACTACACAGGATCTAGAAGCCAGTGGTTCATACCCTATGTAGTGCACTTGTATCGTAATTTGGGGGCCATTCGGGATTGAACCAAAAGCTGTTGAAGAGAGGGGGAGGGGTGGGGATCTAGTGCTAGTTTTTGTTAGTTGTACCTTAAATCTCTTGTCTGATAATGTTTGTAGAACTATACTTTTGGCACTTTTATATAGATAAATAAGTAACCTCTGGGTTTCTCTTCTTCTTTTGTTTTATAACAAATGCTTTTCATAGAAAAAGTTGCCCTTTTGCTTTCTTATAACCTTGCCGGACCCTGTGCAGAGCAGTGATGAGTTATTTGTCACTTTAAAGTCATGATTTTATGTGTATATATATATATATATATATATATATATATATATATATATATGTGTGTGTGTGTGACTAGGCGAGCTCTCAAATGTTTTGGAAGCACGT
>JAOUQW010000002.1:9257358-9269923 GCA_028565825.1 Olivaichthys viedmensis | reverse complement strand
GAGATTTATGGCAGTAACAGAAGGGTTTATGTAAGGAGATGAACAGAAGAGAGATTGATACCACAGTGTATCAAAACTACAGTGAAACATGGTGTTGGATTTTCAATGTGGTCTCAGACTTTTTGACCCCATTGTATGTACTTAATTAGTTGGTAATAATACCCCTTATTCATCAAAGCTGCATAGAAACGTGCGCAGATTCGTGCGCACAAAATGACGTATGAACGAATGTGCGTCTGATTCATCAGTTGCACTCAAATCATCGTTTTGATGTTGTACTAGTTTCACAAATCAGCTTCCCGCCCACTAGTCCCTTATTAACATGTCATACATACATACATACAACACGCCCCAATTTACCCTCATAGAAATCAAAGACAGGACCTCGTTGAAGAGGAAAAGTTTCTCTGGTATGATGCCTGCGGCTCGGTGTGAAGCTGTACCGGAAATTTGGGGGAGGATCTTTGTCTGTACTTCTTTCAGGCGTGATGGCGTAGTACCCATCTGAGCTGTTGTATGATGCGCGTGTTAGAAAAGTCCCGCCAATTCAAACTCGACAGCTCTGACTGAAATTAATTACTATTACAGGATATTCAGGGCGACTCACAGCAGCTCGGTAACAGCATGTTTTAGAGAATTAATGATGATTTTTTTTTCCCCTTTTCATTTTTAACAAAAAATAAATAAATCCTACACACTGTAGCTTTAACAGCATATCAAGCATTTTTTTGTGTTAAAATATAACGCTAAAAGTTTACGTTAAAAGTTTGCAAAAAGGTAGGTTTCACATCTGTAAATTAACTCAAAAGCACGCACACACACACGTGCATAGTCCTTGAGGCTTTTTTGTTTAGTAGAAGCTAAGAAATCATTTTGTCTCTTTGACAGAGTGCAGGAGATACAGACCAAAATGTTTAGAATAAAGAGGGTGATTTAGCACAGTGTTAATCAGGCTTATCTCACTTGATTGAGTAGCATGAGTTTCATGTCTGCATGACTTATGGTTTGGTTCAAATGTTTTAGAGCAGGAGCAGTTTGACAACCACAGAATTATGAGCTGGCTATCAGTATGAACATGTACAACAACACTATCTAGCTACTTGAGAGCATTATTATAAGTGCTACCAAACCCAAAGCAGGCTAATTATTGGCACTTAGTGATATGGTAGACCACAAGGAGATTTGGTTTCAGATAGTATCAAGTCGCAGCTAACAGTTAAGAAAAAAAGAGCGGATCAGCTATCACCACACGTCTTCCATACCCAGTCTAACATGTACACCTTTTAAAGATTTAAGCAGTGCAGCTGAAGTATTATAACAATTTATATTAAAAAATTCTGGTGCATCACAATGAAATGGAGAGAGGCTGTAAATGAAATATTTAGCAGAGAGACAGATAGCACCACTTATCTGAGAACATATTGACAGCGAGAGTGCCCTTACTTTGCAGTTCTATTAGTCAGCCAACATAACACAGACCTACACAGGCACGCACATCTTAATTATTAATGAGCAAAGATTAATATAGAAGTATACTCTGTTGTCTCATTATGAAGGCTCACATTAAAAAGCATCAGTAAGTGAAATATGTGACACATAGCACAATAGCACCGAGAGGCGACAATGATCTGGACATGTGGAATGTTGCGTGTGGCTGCCCTCCTTTACCTGTGCAGCAAGAATACAGGACATTACAGGCTCTTCAAACAGCATTTTTCCACATTTTCTCACTTTTGTTTTCAGGAAAACCGTGTGAAGGGACTTCCCCTTTCCCCTATCAGTATGGGCACATAGCAAAAACGCTATGGAAAAATAGGGTGGGAGGACAGTTTATACTTGCTGCGCTACTGTGCAATTTCGTGACATTGATGGAAAATTTCATCAGCAGCCAAAAACTTTAACGAGAATTTCCTTTGCCTCCACAAACAGCCGCTGCTTCAGCACAGCATTATGCCACTCGCCTGTTTTTGGAACCTCCGGGACTGTGTTAACATGTTCCGAGTGCGTTTGGAGAAAAACCCAACTTTGTATAACTTGGTACAAAGATTAGATTTTACTCTGAATGTATGACGGAGTCTCAATTTGACTTGAGACATTCATTCAACTGCACTATTGTCCCAGTCTATGAAAGTTCCATGCAACTCAGACATTGAAATCCTGATACATTGCATTCACTTGGCCTCTATGCCATCATTATTGGCTCATCATTATCTACCATCAATTTAACTTGCATGCTAAGATGTTAGCTTCTGTGTGTGCTTTTCAGTGCAAATATACACATTAATTATGCAGGGTTTTTTTTATTTATTTTTTACAAATTTCTTGTCCATTTCAGGAGTTGACCGAAAACTCGCATTGCGCTTAATAAAATTTGTATCATATTTTTGGGGCTATGGAAGTGGGGTGACAATTAAGGTAGATTCACCCTGTAGATCCACCCCTGGTTGTGACAATATGATTTGGACTGATGATCCAAAAGCAGTACCCTCTCTTACATTTTCAGATATTTTTTCCTAGCTTTGTGTGTGTATTGAGTGATTATGCTTTCGACTAATTCCAAAATTACAAGTCACTCATAGCTCATCTGCAATTCACAAATGATTGGGTCGAGGACTTTTTACACACCTACAAACTGTGGTGACAACAGTCATTTGAACAAAAGGTAATTTTGCTATATAACATATGCTTGTCTTGCTAGCTAAATTTTTCTTAGGCATTCATTCGTTCTAGTCACACAACTAACAGGATAATACTAAACTCAGTTATGGAACGCAACAAAGATTTGAAGTTGAAAGTGCAGTCATTTAGACTGCTGCTGTGCCCCTGCATTAATAACCACAACAATTACTGTGATTAATGTCTCTTAAGGAACACACAAGCAATTCCTAGCTATGATTTTAGCTTGTATGGTAAAGTTATCACCTTCTTAGACTAGGTGAATAGAACAATGTCAACAGAGCAAGGAAGAGAGAGGGATGCAAAGTCCAACAAGCTTGTTAACGTAATTCGTTCATTCGAAGTAGCTAACAAAGCAGCGTTAAGTAAATTTCAAATTTTTAGCAGTCAGGTTTTGCGTCTTATCCCTGGAACCCAACCCTTCCTAAAGACCTTGCTTCGCTCATTTTTACCTCCATGCAGGAAAATTGTAAAATTATATTCCGTGATCTTTTTTTTTTTTTTTACCATGATGACCCTGAATTTGAAAAGAAACTGTAGATTGATTCTTAATATCAAGTACCTAATTAGGTAATGTTATCCAACTAGCTAGCTTTAATGGCTCATAACTTTGTATACAAACAATATATCTACAGTGCCATGAAAAAGTATTGGCCCTCCTCCTGATTTCTTTCATTTTTGCACATTGTTTCAGCTCTTCAAACAAAATTTTATATAAGCCAAAGACAATCCGAGTAAACACAAAATAATTTTTTTTTTTTTTAAATGATCAATTCATTTATTGAAGGAAAAATGTTATCCAACACCAATTGCCCCCTTAGGTACTCCTTCAACCAATTGACCGAATTAATTTGATATTGAGTTCAAATAGACTAGAAACACCCAGGCTTGATTACTGCCAGCCCTGTTGAATCTAAATAGCCCTTAAATAGAACATTTCCAGCAATGTGAAGTAGGCTCTCAACAAGCAGTACACTATGCTGCGATCAAAATAAAGTCCTGAAGAAATGAGAAAGAAAGTTATTGGAAATATATCAGTCAGGAAAGAGTTACAAAACCATTTTTAAGGCTCTGGGACTCCAGCGAACTACAGTGAGAGTTCATTATCTCCAAATGGAGAAAACTTGGAACAGTGGTGAATCTTCCCAGAAGTGGCAGGCCTACCAAAATTCCTCCAAGAGCACATCGACGACTTATCCAGGAAGTCACAAAAAGAACCCAGACGAACATCTAAGGAACTGCAGGCCTTGCTCGCCTCAGATAAGGTCAGAGTTCATGATTCCACCATTAGAAAGAGACTGTGCAAAAATGGTATCCATGGGAGAGTTGCAAGCTGAAAACCACTGCTAACCAAGAGGAACATAAAGGCTCGTATCACATTTGCCAAAAAACACCTTGCAGACCCCCAAGCCTTTTGGGATAATATTCTGTGGACTGATGAGTCCAAAGTGGAACTTTTTGGAAGACATGGATCCCGTTACATCTGGCGTGAAACTAACACAGCATTCCACAATAAGAACATCATACCAACAGTCAAACATGGTGGTAGTGGTAGTGTGATGGTGTGGAGAAGCTTTGCTGCTTCAGGGCCTGGGGGTCTTGCCATAATTGATGCAACCATGAATTCTGTTCTCTACCATGAAAGACTGATCTCCAGTTATCAGAAGCGTTTGGTTGCAGTTGTTGCTGCTAAAGGTGGCACAACCAGTTATTACGTTTAAGGGGGCCAATTACTTTTTCACATGGGTAATATGGGTGTTGCATAACCTTTTTCCTTCAATAAATGAAATGATCATCTAAAAAAAACTGTGTTTTGTGTTTCCTCATGTTCTCCTTGTCTTATATTACATTTTGTATGAGGATCTGAAACTATTTAGTGTAACAAATATGAAAAAATCGAGGAAATCAGGGGGAGGGCAAATACTTTTTCACAGCACTGTATCTATCGTGACACTAGTCACTGTGGCACGGCCACATTCCCAAGTCCTATTTACACCTTTTGTCTGTTCATTTTCCTGATAACTTTATTCAGGGCAGCTGGATAAAAACATGAAGATTTTTATTAAAATGAACATGGAAATGGGCCAAACAGAACATAGATTTATGCACATAAGCACTGTTTCCTGAAAAACACCCGAGAGAAATACTTAATATCGAAATCATGAAATCAGTGGCCAGGTGCAAAACATGTAGTATGGAAAGTCATGCCCTCATGTGTCTGCCTTAAAGGCGTAAATAATGGTGTCCTCAGACAACACGTCTTCCCTCAGTTATAAAAACACATTTCACCAAGCTAAACGGCAAAGCAAGTCAACAACCTGTGTACCTTGTTCTTCTTCAGGGAACAGCTGTTATATGCATAACTTTACATTCCCTTTCAGTTGATTCCCACAGTAGAACATACAGTATGTAGTTTGGGACATGATTTCACACCCTGCAGAGCAGACACCGAACTGAGAAAACCTGCACCCTAGTGCACCCCTGATCCAGAGGAAAGAACAGCATGAGCCACTAAAGGGGCCACTACATCAAGGTGATAAAAGCATGCAAACATTGATGTAAGCCTCAAGGACAACAGTAAGGTACCAAGAGCAGCAGCAGGCCTAGATACTGGTGTTAAGTGCCGCACACCCCTCATGAAGCAAATATCATGAAGCAAAATATCAATGAAAGAACACTTGTAGGAATTAATCCCCTTCCTTCACACCAATGTTAAAACTTGTGGCCATTTACACCTGCATGAACCTCTTACAGAGGCGGCCCTTGGCAAGGCTCCATGTTAGCCCAACCAAAGCAGTTCTGGTACCAGGATTTACCCTAAACCCATACTGAAACTCATAAAAAAGGTAATTGGAGACTTTGTGTTCCTTCATCTGGACTGCTACCACACACGAGTAATTTGCCAAGTAAGGAGAGGTTAGAAATAGGTCTATAGTTGTTGAGGCCCTCAGGGTGTGGCCTTTTGAGAACTAGAGTTATTGTAGCCAGTTTCAAGTTGGAGAGAACAGAGCCAGAAATAAGAGGAAAAGAAAAAGAAACAATGATGGCGTTAGTTATGAGAGGGCAGAGTGAAGGAAGGCATGTTTTGATGAGTGGAATAAGCATAGGATCCAGGTGGAAAGTAGTAGCTCTGTATGCCTTGATGTTGAACAGTCTAGCTACAAAATCTTCCTCCAGATGTGTAAAAGTAGAAAAATGTTTATTGGGGAGGGGAATGGTAGTGGTGGTTCCAACCTCCATAAACCTCTGGCTTATTACAAACAGTATCATTTACCCACTTCAAGGCTACATATGGAAAGAAACAAGCCATTGCATGTAAAAAGGCTAACTAAATAGGTGTAAATTGAAAGCAAATGTGCTTGCATCTATATTAAAAAGGTGGTCACTGGAGCACACTCTAATTGGGGCTTTCATGCCACTCTGACCCATATTGCAGCAGAGCCTAAAGCTTGTTTCAGTGAGTATTGGAACATCTCAGGCAATCAATTCAATTTTCAAACCACCAGTCCCACACCACAATGTTGCTTGCGGGGGTCGAGTCGAGCAATTACTGATGAAACACTGTACGTGTGAATGTCAGTTTGAGCAATAAGTGTGGCCTCATTCTCTCTTCAGTCACTGTTTTACATCCACTGACCTGCTGAGCCGGCAGCATGCAGGTCATTAGCGTAACGATCCTTTACCCACCAACACCAGACAGGAAAGGAAATCACGCTGCCTGAAAAGGTGTCAGCTAAAGTACAACAATGTGTTCAAAAGCTACAAATGTTCTGAAAAAATAAAAACAGACCATTCAAAAACGATACCAGGCCAAACACAAAAACAGTTGCTTGGGCTCTGTTCTTAACGTCCCTTCCCAACCTGCTGTTTGACTCGGAGCCCTTTCAAAAATGCCAGAGAAGAGCCATGGGGATAATTCAAGGCAAAGCAATCCACCACCACCAATCAAGATAAAGAGTGCCAACGTCATGTTGACGCAAAGTGAGCAAACAAACACACAAAAGAGGCCAGGTGACATTGAACATGGAGCAGGCCACCACTTCCTGTCACATGGGCTCCTCTTTATGAAGCACCGGAAAAAAGTATTTTAAATACAAGTCCCTTATTGCCTTCCATATGAGACATGAAGGAGGAGTTCTACTAAAATAAAATGTAGAAAGAGAGGTTATCTGACAACATTTGGAATCATTCCAGTGCAGATTTGTAGCTCCATCATAGCACGAAGCAAACACACAGTGAACTTGGACACAGACATACACATCAAGTCACTGGCAGACCAAAGAAACCCCACACCCCCACAAACCTTCTGAGTGAGTGTTTTCTATGGGCAGACACACAATAACTTTCGCTGCCCAGTGACTCAGAGGATAACAGGAGAAAAAGAAAGCGAGAGAGAGAGAGACAGACATTCCAGAGTCCATGGCAACCCCCTCGACTAGAGCGCTATGACACCACCTCTCTCCCTGCCCCCCAGTCTCTATTAGGCAAATGCAGTCCAGTGGAAACCCACCACCATAATAGAGGCTCTAGGACGAGCTCATTCGATTCAGTGACCGACACGGCTGCTAGCCGCACATGCCCATATAAATTGTGTCTGCGAAGTTTACCTTATCAGAAGATTACAGAGAGAGGTGCTGAGTCACCTGGGCTCTTTGGAGCCTCTTTAGGCTTTGAGGTTTAACTTGTTACTTTAATCATTTACTTTTAAAAGAGTGGTTGATCTTTGACCAGGGCTCTAAACATGGTAGACAACTGTTTTTATTTACTGACCAGGGCATGCACAGCAGATCTATCAAATGACTGAGTGAAACCACACTAAAGGCTACAAATAACCCATATGACAGATAAAACACTGAGAGACCTTTCTGACAGCAAAAAGTCTCACAATATAAAATCACACAAGAACAGTTATCCTACTAAAATAATGCATGCATCTGTGCTGATCCAGTTCTGCTAACAAAATAGTGGCAAACTGTTACGGTATTAATGAATTAGTTAATTCTACAGTGCATAAGATGGTATCAAGTGTTGGTCCAGGAGCCAAAATAAAAATGTTGATCAAAGACCGGCTCTGTCCTGTCCTGTCTATTTAGTTAGGATACAAAGCAAGATCAAGGAGATCATTAGTACATACTTTTTCCTTTTGCTCTTTTTACTTTTTAAACTGTGCTGCACATTGCACATGAAATGCTGCTATGCTGGAACAATTGAATTTCCTTTAAGGAATTAATGAAGTTTCTCTCTTAAATTTATATCACTTCTATTTCTAAGACTGAGCATCATCAATCATAACTCAGCTACCATTCATCTTTACTCAGCTATTATCCTTCCACACTAGCTATCTATCCAACATACGGGTCATATTTTGGTCTGAGTTAAGAAGGTTGTGCTCTGGCAAGAATATGTTACAAAAAGAAAAAGAAAGGCTTACGTCAGGCAGTTGGGTTGGTTACACGTTACAAGATCCCAAAGCATAAGGCTTTGAGACTATGTTTATATTAGATTGTGTTAGATTCATTTCTATTTAAATGTGTGTACATTTGTAGTTGTTCTAAATTAAACATTGTGGCTGTCCTCAGATTTGTGTAGGTTAAGCAGTAGTGTACCTGGACCTGCATGGGAGGCATGTTTTGCTGTCAGTTTCCACATTGAGTTATGGGAATTCCAGGAAAAGGAAGATGCAGACTCAAAATATTGTCATTATGTCTGAATTCTATTTTGGAGATGCCTGCCGTTTTCTTAGCTTAACCACAGCTGCCTTCTACACCACTTTATTTTGAACAAATTTGAAGGAATCATTGCATCTATTCTTTTCAGCAAAGACAATACCATAATTATTTTCAGTGGACAAAAAATGCATGACAATATAAGGAAAACAGTTGCTCTGACTGCACCAACTAAGGAATATATTTACAAATGTAAGGCATGTCGCTTAGCTAACATTTCCTTCACTGATTGTATTAATCATATGTAGAGTAAGCTCCAGAATTATTGGCACCCTTGGTAAAAATGGGTAAAAAAAGGTTAGGAAAAAATGCCTTTGTGGTTAATTAGCTTAAGTTTTTAGGAACTCTTAAGCGCTCATCCATGACTTCCTGTTTCACTGGGGTATAAATACGAGGTGACACTGAGGCCAAATTCCCTTAGTCATTCATCAACATGGGGAGGATTAGAGAATACACAAATGAAAGGAAACAAAAGTGTGTTGATCTTCATAAATCAGTCAATGGCTATAAAAAATAGCAAAACACCTGAAAATGTCCATATCTACTGTTAGGGCAATAATTAAGAAGTTTAAAACAACCAGAGCTGTAATGAAGCAGCCTGAAAGTTGACGCAAGTGTATTTTGTACCCACACACAGTGAGGAGGATGGTGAGAGGGGAAAAAAAAAAAAATCATTCTCCAAGGATCACAGTTGGAGATATGCAGAAGATGGTAGCATTTTGGGGTCACCAAAGTCTACAAATCTATAATTAGACACCTCCATGCCAAAAAACTATTTGGAAGGCGTGCCAGAAGAAAGTCTCTTCTTTCATCGAACCACAAATGTAAGAGCCTGGAGTTTGTTCAACGCTACTGGAACATACTGGAACGGATTCTATGGTCAGATGAGACCAAAAAAAAAAAATGCCGAGCTTTTTGGGAACAAACAGACCAGAACCTATACCCACTGTTAAGTATGGTGAAGGATCTGTGGGAACCTTGGTAGGATACATAGCATCATGGACTCCACAAAGTACCAGGAGCTGTTAAATGAAAATCTGTCTGCCTCTGCCAAGAAGCTACAACTGGGTCATGGTTAGAGCCTCCAGCAGAACAATGATCCAAAACATACGTCCAAATCCACACAAAAATGGTTCAATGACCACAGAATCAAGTTTTTGACATGGCCATCCCAGTCCCCTGACCTAAACCTCCAACAAATATACATTTTATTTTAAAAAGTGCCTTCTGCTGCATACGTTTGAGGTCATATTCTGCCAGGGTTTTCATGTCATGTACAATGTTCCAGGGCTGTGGCTGTAAAAGGAAAATCTTACAGAATTGCTAAATAAAAATAATAATAATAATAATAATAATAATAATAATAATAATAATACATTTACAGATCTTGTATCTAAAAAGGACTAATACAATAGAGCTGAAATATCTGCAGTATGAGACAATAAGGAGAGGAAGAGGAAAGAAGGAGAAAAAGTAAGAAAGAGAAAATAGACGGCATAAGGAATTGCCTGTTGCTGTGGTTGCAGTCTCCAGGGCTCTACAGGTGTATGGCACTGGAGAAACTGTACACCTCTGAGAACAGACATGTCTATGAGCAAATAAATGAACAAAGGGAATTAGTAAGCTAACTAGCAAACAAACCAACTACTACCTATAATACAGGAGACTCCAAAACAGCCACAAATATTACTAGTGCCATGGCTCAGAAAATCACTGTAGTTTAAAGATGGGGACATAACGGTTACTCATGACCACAACCCACCACAGATTCTCAGCAGTTTCTGTGTCCTGCCATGAGGATGTAATTGACTTTACCTCTTAATACGAGTGAAGAGAAGGAGAGTTGGTTACTCGGTCAGCCACTGTGTGCCACATATAGAAATGAGCTATCCACCACTTCAGCACAGGTTTTGCATGTTTAAGTGGTTCTCTAGAATACATGCAACTTATTAATACAATAAAAGTAACAAAAATGTTTGCATTTTCTTAAAAACTATTGATATTTTGTGAGATGGGTGGAAAAATACAGATTTTTCTTTTTTTCTTCAAACCTCTCCTTAAGGCACCTGAGCTATTCCATGTATTTTTTTACATTTCACCACCGGCACTTAATAATGCTAAAATTAAGAAGTGCTATATAAATAGAGAGCTTCCAAAAAAAGTGTTTTTGCTTTACATAGAAATATTCAACAAAAAGTATTACAATCATTAATGAATTAACTATAAATCTATGACAAGTCATGTAAATAACTAACTAATACCTATGAATAGGCCAGGTTAAACAAGTACATTTATAATCTGCATTTAAAAACCCCTATAGGAGATTCCATTCCTAATGTTCTCTGGAACACTATTCCAGAGTGAACGGCGTTCCACAGCTTATTAGAGTTGGCCACTGATTAGCTAAAACAGGGCCCTCATTTATCAATGGTGTGTACGCACAAATATGTGTGTAAATTGTGTGTACAAACTCTTTAACGCAAAATGTTGGATTTATCAAAACGAACGTTTGCTTAGGCTTGTGCATATATTTATGCACAGCTTTAGCCACGCGTACACAAAGCATCGGACCGATTTCCTAACTCTCAGCTCGGAGTGGTTTATTAGCAGATAGGCCAACCCACTCCTAAAACCACAACTAATAATTTTGTGCCATCATTTGGGACCCAAGTTGGAAAGAGGGAATAAAGCGCAAACATTTAATACCTGCGCAAGTCCAAGTCCTTTCGACATAGTGTTTTTGGATACAGGCACATTTCAGAGAGAAATTGGGGATATATTGGGTATTTCTCAACCATCACCAAATAGGATTGTGTCTGCAGTGTTGGATGAATAATTTCTCTTGACCCAAGCTATCCAATTTCCTTACACTGATGCGCAACAGGGACATGCGAGACAGCACTTCCACGTAATCACTGGTTTGCCCCAATTACAATCACTGGGGCTATTGGCTGCACTCATGTCGCAGTTAAAGCGCCATCAGAAGAGGAATTCAGTTAAGTTAATCGTAAGGGTTTACATTCCGTGAACATGCGGCTGATTTGTGATGTGCATTTGTTAAACGTAAAACATTAAAATATTACATTAAAAATTACATAAACACAAAAATATCTACGCTTCAGAAATGTTTATCACACTTTTCTCTGTGGCACTAGCAAGAGAGTCTTTTTTTTTTTTTTAGGTACCCTTTAAAGCGATGCTTACATACCATACCATACCATATATGGTTAATTGTAGACGTGTCTGTATTTAAATAAGAAGTGACATGCATGCGCACAGCGGTTACAAACAATTGGTATTTTTGAAGTTTCATTACTTACACTTGTCCATACAACTGTTAGGGCACTTCTGATGAATCCCAATTTAATTATGTGTACGAGAATAAAAAAAAATTATTATGTGTACGATAATTCAAAATTTTATGTGTAAGAAACGATTTAGAACCTTTTCTACGCAATGAATGATAAAATGAGGCCCCTGGTGTGTTAGAGGTGGAATTGAGCCAATACATGGGTGTATTGGATGGGACTGGGATATCTAAAGTAGAGGTTTGAAAATGTCTGAGGTAGCACACACACACACACACACACAATATCAACACGCTGATGATGTCCATCACCATTATTGAGCATTAGCTGACCAAACTGGGGTTTCAAGATGTGATGTTTAAATGATCAAAGAATTTTGAAGAAACTGGAAAAAGGTGACTGATGAAAATAAATCCAGTCAAATGCTTGCTCAGCATCCAGCGTCTGGCACCAAAGTCAAATGTTTCAACTGTGAGAAGATCCCCTCTCAGCTTTGTTGACAGGGACACCCTCCAGTGTAAAAAATGTCCACATCCCGTTATGACTGCAGCACAGTTTTATTTTAGGAACATAATCCAACTACTCGAATATTAGGAGCATTAGGCAAATAGTTTATTTGATGCCATGAGAGCTTTTTACTCCTGAACTTTCCACCGACAGGAACCTAAACGAATTACATCATGTTAAAATGTAAATTTGAAATGTTTTGTATCACTATCTCATATGTACAGTCAAGCCGGAAAGTCTGCACACCCCTTTCACCTTCTCCACGTTTCACTACATTACAGACTTATTCTACAGTAGATTGAGTTCATTTTTTGCCTCAAACATCTACACACAATAGCCAATAATGAC